>JANTPZ010004071.1:0-19231 GCA_025593235.1 Vachellia pachyceras
TCTTCATTTGGTTTCATGTTTCCTCTTCCTCTGTGTTCTGCTTTCTCTCAAGAATGGGTCTATAAATTCAGTAGACGTGCAAATATATCGTTTAGAATTCAACAAGTAGAATTTATTGCAAGAAGTTCATATATTGTAAACTCACTTGCAAATATAACACAGTCCGGTATGGACCGAATGTGTAATCTGTATCTCTAATTAATAATTTCACAATATTACTTATTTCAATGCTGTGACAAAACACTGCTTGTTAAAATTTGTGGATCTCTCTAGATGCACATCTTTCTCCAACGTGTCTATGATGGACCCCTTGCTCAAAATGATATTAAATGAATGATGATTTTGCTCCTTAATATACCCCATCAACGAACCTTCTCTCTCACATCCCATGTGTTAGTTACATGTCAGCCCATTAATGGGTCCAACAGTCTACTGGAATGTCCCCTCCCCCCCTCCCTCCCTCCCTCCCTCCCTCCCTCCCGGTTTTAGCCTAAATGGTTATTTTTGCAGTATAACGCAGGATTCCATCTAGAATCATTTGCAGTCGAACTGGTGGTTTTGGCTATATGGAAAATGGCTCTTGAAATTTGCAACCTTTGGCTGGCCTCCGTTACTGAGGGCAAGTTGCCTGCAAGCTCTTCAGGGAAGGAACCCACGATCTCATGCGGCGGTGATGAAAGCATGTCACAAACCATGCTGGAGAAAATAGATTTTAGTGATCCTTCTGCTGTGTCCTCGTGGGCCAAGAAAGGATTTATTTTCGCAGTCGATCATGCTGAGAAACTTTCATGCCTTATTCAGAATATGGACGGTAGGATTCCCTTTCTTGTTCTGACTTTATTGCTTTCCGAGGAAAAATTTTCTGCACTATGTACTAAGAATATAAAATATATTGCAGGTGCAGCTGAGATGCCAGATGCAATGGAGATCATATTTCAAAAAGCACTATCAATCGGCACAAGCGGTGCTGTGAGTATACATGCTTGCCCAGTGGTCAATTTTTGCTTAACTTTCTTATTTCCCCTTGCAGAGACTTAAAATGGTGTGCTATTATAAAGAAATGATAAATTACTTTTTAGCTTCATGTAATTTAAAGTGTGTCATTTAACGCCCTTGAAGTTTGTGTAGTTATCACTTTTGGTCCTATAATATTTTATATCCAAATTTTGACTAAAGTAAGTGATAATAGAAGAAATGACTAAGGTATTGAAGGAAGCACTTTAAAACGTGCCAAGACGAATTGATTTTTTGGCCAAATCGAAGGAGTAAAGTGACCCCTATGTTAATTTTTACTCGACTAACTAGCCATTGCCTTTTTTCTAGGTAGACGAGTATATGGAAAATAGAGGTAAGGCAGCTGTATCATACTCAAAAGCGATGCTTCTACTTTCATTTATTGTGAACGAAGCAGTTCACCTCCCACTGAACCCACCATTCTCACTAACTCCTGCTAATGAGAAGAGAATTTTACAGTATATATTCAACCTGCAGTCGCATCAACTTCAGTCTTCGTCATCGGAGCCTTCCAAGACGTCGGACATTCTTTTATGAAAGTAAATAACCCTTTGTATAGTAGTCCTTGTACAGTTATATGTGGGAATGCTGATAAACTGAAGTATTTTGTTGGTGACTTGAATATTGTTGACTTTTCTATGCATAGATCATGAGGGAAAAAGGAAAGCTTTGATTTTTTTTCCGGTGATAAGAGAAGCTTTGATTTGATAGACATGATGTACAGAGAATTTTATCACTTAGCATGGTACTACTGTAGAGGGGCTTTCCCTTTATCGAATGATTTTGTATATAATATTATAAAGTGTTCCACTTGAAATTTTCATAGTTTCGTATGATGGACTCAAATTGATCAAGTTATTTTCTATATCGCTCTGCTTGGAGGGAGCTTAGACGTTTCGTAATAATACAACGTTTTGCTGAGATTGACTTTGTGTTTTGCTTTTGCATGGAATTAGATTTAGATCTCTTTTACCTTGTACAGTTCACAGGTACCGGTGGTTGAACATCCTTTCAAATCTAGTAATTTCACAATGAAAATTGATAGCCAAGAAATAGGTTGTATTATCATACTATGAGGAGAATATGGCACTGTTAGTGAAGGTAGAGAATGGTGAACAGATGATTTAAAATTGAAAATCACAAGTTCAAAAGTCTCGGGGAAGCGGATCACTAACAAAATTAAAAACAAAAAGAAAGGAGATGTTAAACTCAACCAAAAAAAAAACGCCTATTTGTAAAGTTTGCACGCAGGGAATTGTTCTTCGATGTCAATATATAGAATGAGGAAAATCACCAAATGGAGGCTCATAGATTACTCTATATTCAAGGAATAAATAGTACTTTGTTTCTTTTGAAAGTGTTTAGCAGAGTTGCAGTAACGTCAGTCCCCGAGATAGTAAATATGAACATGTGGAAAATTAATATAGTACAAACACCTACACAAGTTTCGTGAAGCTGCGGAATTAGAGAATAAACAATAGGGGACAAGGGGAGTTAGAACCGATACGCAAAACCAAAAGTTTTCTTTTGTGATTGCATGCAATACCAAATGAGATCAAGTTGATGCCTCCCCCTCCAAGCGTATTCTCTTCGGACCTTTCTCTTCACCCTGGTTACTAGTAACAACCCTACTTTCCTTGGCCTCCACTGAACATCTTTTGTAAGGTTTAAACCCGGTTCGACATGCCTTAAGCTTTCCTTGGCCGAGACTTATGGTTAGAAGTCCCTCCTCTTCTTGTGTGTTTTCTACAAATGGCATGTTCTTATTTACCCCTACCTGAATGTCCTTTTCCACGTGTGGTGGTGAAAAGCTTTGTGGCAAAACATGTCTGGAGAAGAGAGCCTGAAAGGCCTGTCGCCCCTGATGATACAAGTGACATGAGAAGCAAAGAAACTAAAAATATGGATTACAGTAAAATCTAATGATAAGATATTGATACCTCTTCCGAGACCTCTTTCCAAGAATCAGTGAGGTTGCCAGCATTCCTACTACGGCGATTACTAGGGTCAGCTGTTGAGTGGTTTGCATCTGGTGTTAAGGACTCTTCCTTCCCTTTCTCATTCTTCTCTAATGCATCTGTCTCTATATCACTACTAGAGGTTGTGTTGGAGCCACATGAAGAACGGTCGACCGGTTTTCTTTCGTTGGTCTTGTTGGAATCAAGGTGCTCAGAAATTGCTTCATTCTTGTCATGTTCAGCAGCCTTAGGTGAAGTGGTTAACTTGACATCTGATGAAGAAACAGCTTGTGACTTGGAGTCTGAATGTTGAGCTTCTTGCAGAGCTTCTGAATATTCTCCATTTGGCATCTGATCTTGCAGAGGAGGATTCTCAACCATGGTCTCTTTCTGATCTTTTCTAGCTGCTTGAGTTTCACCGGTGATCATGGAAGGAACTACCACCGCAGATGCAGGAGGAGAGGAGAAAGCAGAATGGAGTGGAGCACACAAAGGAAGCAGCCCATGGGCGGTCCACCATGCAGTCGCAGCAGCCACAGTGGCAGCTGCAATAGCTTCAATGCTTGGAGAACCAATTTGTCTTGATGAGAGACCTCCTTGAGAGGAAGCAGGAGAGTCAGCTGAAGCTTCTTCATTTGCATAAGGCCAAAATGTAGCAGCAAAACTAGCTGCAGGATTTTGCATTAAGGTGGAGACAATGAGACTTGAAAATGTTGAGGACATTTGAAAAAATGAACGGCAATGATCTTGAGATTCTTGACTACAGAGAACTTGCGGGAAGGGAGGATAAGCAGGAAATAATTGATGAATGGAAGATCGAGGTGTGTTATTCTTATTTTCACTTGTGTTTGATGCAGCTGAATCTGTGAAAATATTAGGTTGCCCATTAACCTCTCCCACAGGCTGAAATATCTCTCGTAATAGCATATGTTGGGGAGGGTTTGGTGTGCTTATTCCCGGGTTCCCATCAAGACTGTGACCTGGGACATGATTTGGGTAATTTTGATTGTCCTGTATCCCATCTTTTGTTAATTCACAATTGAGATCATCTGTTTTCTGACTTTGAACCAGTTTCACAATTGAAGCACCAGAACCCTCCAAAACCAATTTTATACCTGAAGCATCAGAACCCTCCAATTTAGAGGCTTTTGTCTGTTCTAGTTTTCCATCATCTACCTTGCACTTCTGATTTTCAAGTTCAATAGTGACAGAAGATTCATTTGTTTCATCTCGAGCAATTCCCACTCTTACTGAAGGTATGAACTCCCTTAAAATGCATGAGTTTCTCAGTGGCACAGACAATGAAATTGACCTGTTTTTTGCTGAAGATATAGAGGAACAGGGTGCCTCCTGTGGAATAGCAAATACTCTCGAGCAGTTCTCATCCTTATTTTCAGTAACATCTATTGGTCTTTCATCTCCATTAGATTTCTGAAAGAAGGAAAAAGAATGGGTAATTGAAATGAAAGTAAAAAAGCTTCAGAAATTTGCTTGATAAGTGAACATTAAGAACAGGAGTAAAATAATAACCTCCGGAGGTGGTTCTTTCTCTAGGTCCAGAACTTGTTTACCATGCGAAGGTGAAACAGAAGTTAGTTTGCCATCTTTTGTTCCATTATGTGATGCTGGAGAGCCAGTACAGCTCTTCCGAGGATAAGGATTAGTTGGTTTTCTTTTGGGCCGTGGAGGAGGTATGTCTATGTCAAGAGCTTGTCCTATTGAAACACCCTTTCCAAGAGCCTCTTTCTCCAGCTGAAAGTGAAAGTTGTAATCAGATTATCAGCAAGTGATGTAATGTAAGAAAATTCAAAATCACCGACCAAGGCATTAAAGCAATTTTTTTATGAGAAATCTCGAAAGTATCATGAAAGAGTAAAATCTCTAATATGGATATTTCAATAGATTCATGCATAACTATTCATATATCTACGCTTTGACAATGAAGCAGCTATTGAGATTCTAAAGAAGCATGTATTGCTGGTTTTTTTTTTTTTGGGGGGGGGGGGGTTGGCCTTGTATATAGTTAAAATTCAAAACACCATGTTATTATTAAAGCTGAGAAAAGAAAATATACAGAATCCTTCTCTGATCATGTTTGGGGGGGAAATTCTCCTGTAGGTGTAGTCAACTAAGGCTACCACATCACTATGGCTTGGTTTGCAACCAATATATAGGGAAGGAAAATAAGAGCAAAGAAATAATTAAAGAATGAAAAGTGAGGAGGTAGAAGTTTTCTCCTATCACTACTTTATGCAGTTCTCTTTAATGGTGTTTCATTCTTAAATCTGAGCACTAAAGTCTTGTATCCATTTACTATATATGCTAAAGCTTGTCTCTTCTGCAAACATGATGGTGTAGCCGCAAGCTCAATTCACCCCCTAAATCTCAAACATGCACCAATCCCTGCTGAATTTATCGTAGTCACTAACATTTCCCCCTCTTTTTGTTGGTGCATATAACTGACTTGGCCAAACACCACTGAGTAGCAACAAATGACCCAACAGGAGAAAAGTATTCTTATTACCATAATATGTTTTCCATGTTTATGTCTTTATATACCTCGTAGTTGTCTAAATTCTTTGCCCTGATGATCATCCTTAGATATATAGGACTGCAGGAGCAACAACTCAAACCCCTCAAGTAGATTTCATTGAACAGCTGCGACACCAATTATCCATATTGTTCAATCATGCACTCTTGGGGTTTGCCTCCGCAAGACCAAAACTCAAGAGGGCGCTGCTACCTGCAATTACTAGAAAACATGGTTCCATTTTTGTCACAGGCTGATGAAACCTTCATCCCTTGCTTCAAGTGTTTCTACTTCCCAGCTTGCTTGTACACTGATCTTAGTATACTACTAGCTTGACTTTTGTGATTCACTTGCAGAAAAGATTCATGTTTTCCCATCATGTAATGCCCTCGGCACTAGATTACTCTTGTATCATTGCTACTCCATCCCCCCAACCCCCCAGGGAACAGATAGAAAAAAAGATTTTACTTCTGGACAATATCTTGCTCCACCACTAGTAACCAAATCTAGCCGAGTCCTGTTAAAAACAACGGAAGAGGGAGAGAGAGAAACATTCAACCTTTTCATGCTGTATTTCAATAACTCCATTCTTTCAACACGCAAAATTCTATCTTTCCTATTTACACTAAACTTCATAACCTTTAAATTTTCTCCTCTTTAATAGAGTTTATTGAAAACCATAAAATACATTTTTCTTAGAACATTAATATGCACAATTTTTGCACAAAACTGATCCTAGCAACTCTAAGACTCGTTAATTATTTTAACTAACCTAGAAAAGCAAGGGAAACCCCTCCATTACTCTCTTCTTGTCTCATTGATCTCTGTTAATATTGAGCTTGAAAAGCATGAATAAGCTTCCAAGGAAATCTGAGTTAAATTCTTTGAGTCTTCTATAGAAGATATCTTAGACTCATATCTTGGGCAAACTTGATGAACGTTTTTTACAACCCTTTGCTCTGTTATACCTCACTAAGTAGACTAATGTAGTGACAACGTGCATAAATCTATCAATATATTTTTTGATCGACTCATCATTTATCATCCTCAAGACTTCAAATTCCCTTTTCAAATTCAGAATCTAGGTCTACCTAGTTTTATCACTCCCCATATGCATCTCCTTCAACTTGTCCCAAGCCTCTTTTAGTGTTTCAGAATTCAAAATCCTTGTTAAAATTAATTCTGAGACAGCAGCATGAGTGTAGGATAGAGATATTTAATCTTTAGCTTCATCTCCATGATTCATTTAGTTGAGGATTAAATTATTTCCCAGAGGATGTATTTGCCTTTCAAATTCAATGCACAAAGAGCTAGGATGTTCTTTTTCCTTTTGGACCAACACCAAATGGGAAAACAACCTACCGTAAGCAGAACCTAAGTGGTGTAATTGCTAGGGTATTACTGGAAGCCATGAGGGTTCAAAGCTTGAATTTGATGGGGCTTTAGTGAAGAAGCCTTGCTGGCTTTTTCTCTCAATCTCTATATAAATCCTTTAAGATCATTGAAAGATCTTATACCATGTTTAAAGAAAAGAAGAGAGAGGCACAGAAAAAACACGAACTTCTCATGCAATACTTCAATAACTCCACTCTTACAAAATGCCATATTTTTCCTATATATACCAAACTTCATAACCCATAAGTTTTGTTCCTCTATTTACTAGAGTGCACTGAAAACCATAAACCACGTTTTTCTAGCAATATTAATATACATAAATCTTGCACACAAGCCTAAAGACTTATGTAAACCTAAAAGACTTGCAAAAAACTAAAACTAGAAACTCTAAGGCTCATTAATAATTTTAGCTAATAAAAATTTGATTTCACATTTTCCACCAAGTCCTTACTCCAAGACATACTGCAATATATGCCTGACAAAGTTCTAATTGTAATGGAACTTCACAAGTATTTACCACCTTGTATATCTTTATACATAAGATTGAAAGGTAAGAGTTTCTCAATCCCATAGTCTAAACAATTGTGTCCCCTTTTCCTTGCCCATATCCTTTATGATATCATCTCCTGTTGTGACTCCTTCCAAAAATCCCTCTCTTTTACTTGACCTTGACTCTCATTTTCTTTCCCTTGAAAGTGCTTCATGCCAGCTCTAGGTCACCCCCTTGCTCTTTTCTCATAGTATCTGAAAGCTATCTAATCTGTTCACATGTTGCCAATGGCACATGATGACTTGATGTCATCCTCACCTTCCTCTGGATTATTAAATTGTACTCTGCTGAAGGTTCCAAAATCAGTGTTGGCACCTAAGAATGAGGGCCGCACTCAAACAGGAAAGGAAAGGGGAAAAAACGTATCAAATCAACCATATCCGTGCCATCAAACAGTCCAATGGTTCGCTGCCACACTTTCCACATTACAGGGTACACCAGCTTTGAGTTCTGATATTATTCCAATATTTCCTATAACCTATGGAGAGAATTTCACCCTGGGAAAGACAGATGTCACTGGAACATATCCAGTAACATTGGTAGATGTTAAATCAAATTACTAATAACAACTCTGATCAATTTGTGTGTCCAGCAGATCTTTCCAGTTACCAGTACTAGTATAGTGTTAGCAGTTTGACATAAGATCAAAATTCTAAGTGCAAAAAATTCCTTATCATTTAGACATCTAAAAACCAAAACTTAACATCCAAGAATTCCAGCTGCAGAGTGAGCAAAAGGGACTAGTAAATCAACCATTTTAGAGAGAGGATTTTAAAATAGCAGCTTCACAGTAAACCAAAGCATTATCCACTAATATTTCTCTCGTCACCCACCTTAACAGATTATATAATGATCCGCTATTAATCTGTTGCTCTAAACAGAAAAACTCTCAGATTAAATCAGCAGACCACAAAGGGCCAACATATACAATCCATTTGAAAAGCAATTTATAATGCTAAAGTAATTTCTCTGAAGAATCCCACTTAAGTTTTAGAAATGTAACAATGGAAACCAATGTTATCAATTTACAAACAAACCCCCTAAGTTCCAAGGGAAAAACAAGGTTTAAAAATATTTAATAAAAATGAAAGATTCTCCAATAGTTTCGTAATTGAGGTTGGTGAAGGAAATAAATATACACCTCAATTACCCAGGGAAGTTAATATAATATACATCGCCATCTTGAAACGCTTAGCTGAACCATTATGACAAATAAACCACTCTACTGGTAGTACCCAATATTAATATAATGAATGCATCCATCGCTCAAGAAAAAAGAGGACTATCATCTTGAATAGGACTATAAATGAAATATAAGGGTCTTGCAACCACCGAGGATTTGATAAGGTACCAAGCCACAGATATTTTTTTGAGTGTGTTAGAAACTACTAACAAAGTTAAACAAAAAATTATACAATCAAAGACATTGGCATATGAGAAAAGACGATTTTTTTTAAAAAAAATCCACTTTTACATTATTAGTTCAAATTGGCCTGATGAAAATAATCCAAAATTTTAGCGTTCGACAGATATTCTTAGTTCATTATTAATTCTCCTTTTACTAGCTCGAAAAAGAATTTCCCTGCTAAAGAAAATTTTTCATAAACTTCTTAACATAAACAAAAATGGCCATTATTTTCACTAAAAAAACCCATTAATTCCTTATCATTTTCATTATCTCTTTACATTTCTTTGTCCTGTTTTGTTTATTGCATTTAAGTTCATTTAGTCAACTGATTATTATTCTCAATCCTTGCTTGAAAAAAAAAAAACCTAAGCAACCTTTTTGGTAGGAGCTGGAAATTTTCTTAGTTGAAATATCTTTTTCAAGCCTTTAGTTGAATTTCACATAGAGAGATGGTTTCTTGTTAGGAATTTCTCATATATAATTTGCATCTTGATTCCTCTGTGATTTCAACTTCATCAGTACGGTGAAAATATGAAATTTTTGTGCAATTAACTGGAAATTTTTATTCATTAAAGAGAACCAAATATGGTGTAAAAACTTAGAATATAAATAAATAAATCAATCAGCAGAAGGTCAAAAGAAAGCTCAAACAACCAAAACTTCTTATAAGCTAAGGTAAGAAGGTACACATTGACCTTTGAAAAGAATTTCTGCGCATGGCTCCTGATCTGCACAGCAGTCTTTGTTCCTATATGCTCTGCACATCAAAAGGTAAAATACCGCAAATGATCACACGGTCACAGTAGAAAAACAAAGGGTTCTGGTTACACGTTAATAGAATAAACAGAGTGGTTAAAATCATTTCTTCATAAAATAATTCAGCGTTATGAGTCAGCAGAGCACTATTACTGTGCACTTCTAAACTATTTCCTGCATTTCAAGAAATGAACAGAAGTAAAAGACCTGTTTCAGACACGAGCAAATTATTACCTTCGATGCGCTGCCATGCTCTCCCATAGAGTTTTAGGGCTTCAAGAAACCTATTATGCTCCTCCTCAGTCCATCTTTCTCTTTGCTTAGTGATTGTATATGGTTTTCTTGTCTGAAATTGCCACTAATCTACTTAGAAAATATTCAGCTTCACTAATTCCCTTGTTTGTCTTCTATATCCAACAAACATAGCAGCATGAAAGAAATAAAAACTCAATCCATGATAAATAGTTTTCTTGTCTATAATTGCCAGGTTTCTACTTTTAAAAACATTCAGATTTGCTAATTCCCTTCTTTGGCTTTTGTGTGAACAAAAAGATCATCGGAGCACGAAATGAAATACAACCTTAATTAATCCATAATCCTTTATTAACCTTACCTTAACAACCACTTCACCTCCAGAGGAGTATGCGTCCATTATAGGACCTGTGCAGCAAGCGCTGCTTTAGATCTTCCCTGATATACCTCCTTTCATTTTTGGCAACATGGAACAAACTGAATCGTAAAGCCGTGGTAATTGGAGGAACAAGAACCTGATCTAGTGGTGCTACTGCAAAAGGAAAAAAAATGGTAGAAAAATAGGTAGAGATCCGTCTCTGTTTGATATCAGCACTGATAAGCACTCCGATTCACAAGTAGCGAGGCTACACTTATGTCATACATATTATCTATAATAAACGAGAAATTAAGAAAAAATGAACTAAAATTTCAAGAATCCACCGCAACCGAGACGTTTCCCGGAGACAATAAAAAGTTGCTTGAACAGAATTCTCACCAAAACAACGAACCCATCCGCGCCAACACCTTTCAATCCCGTGACCAAGCAAAAAAGAGAGAGAAATATGATCAGCATATAAAACAACCATTCGTAACTTCAAGTAAATAAAAGTTGAAAAAATCAAACACATATAATATATAATCAAGATTCGAGTTAACTTGAACACGTGATATGTACAAATCGAAAATACCAGACAAAAGAGTAAAACATATAACTAGTTTCATAACCGTCCGCATCTCAAAATCAACATAAGCCGGCAATATCAAATGAATAGGAGTGTTAAGTGATGTGCTGGAGACGAAGGTATCAAGCAGAGAAGTAAAACTTGAATATTTTCGCAGTTTATTTTCCTTCAATTTCTCGGGAACTGGCCAATAAATAGGCAAAGAAAGAGAAGTACCTCGGCTTAGAACCATGATGGTGATGAAGAACAAGAATGTTGGATGTGCGATCATGCATGTGAAAACAACAAATCACCGGACGCCGCCGGAGAACTCATTTCCAGCAATGGCAAGAATCGGAATCTGAGGGAATTGAGATCAGGGAACACTTGGAAACTGAAAAAAGGTGCCGAACGGAGCAGGAGCAGGAGCAGCGATAGTTTAATACTCTTTTCCTTCTGGAAGAGGGCCAACACTAAAATTTACCAGAAACTAGGACGCCAAACAGTACAAGGACTGAGAAGCAATCTCAGCCACTAATTCCTGTGCTGGGTGTTTTATTTTATTTTTATTTTTTTGTAAAAATTAGGGCCGTTTTTATTTGAGGCTCGCAAGGGGGGAATGGGGAAGGGCAAAGGCGTCAAACCATTTTCTCATTGGATTTGCCACGTGGAGGGAGATTAGTGGCGGGTGGTGCTCACACCCACGCTTGCGCTTTTCTTGAATATTTTTGGCTTTCTTTTTCGGAATTTGGTCTTCCGGCCTCAAATGTGATCCACAAGCTCCCAGGGATTACGTAAAAGCGATGCCAGCTATGGGGCGGGGGTCCCAGTGATTACGTGGCAGGAGTGACCGTTTGTTCCGGTTAGAGGAGTACGGAACATGGCTTTGTAGTGGTGGGATTTTTAGCCAGCGTGGCGTTTCTCTTTTCAGTACCGGTACGTGGCGTTTTAGTCCTACTAACTGCCTAACTGTTTTGCACTGTGATCCTTATTGGAGACACGTGGAAGGTGTAGGTAAGATCTTGATGATCGTATAATTTGGACATTTGTTTCTTTTTCTTTTTTTTTGCCGAACTTTTTTCTTTTTTTTTTTATGGTCCATAATCAATGTGAACCTGCGATGTCGCCTGAATTCTGCCTTGTGACCACTTGTTTAAGCATATACGCAAAAATACAATGTTATTTAAAAGAAACTCAAAAAAACATGTTAAGTTTAAAATTAAGAATTTTAAAGGGAAAATGTTAGAAAAAAATCCTGAAACTACATTTTTTGCCACGGAGTTTTCAAAATTTGAAGGAAAATACGAAAATGCCCTTAAACAATATATTACCAAAAATCGCCCTGGTCTTGTGACTTTGCCATGGTGAAGCCAATATATGGCTACGGCAAAGTGTGGCTGAGACGTCTCTAATCGACTCTTTGAATTCCGAATGTATTGATAATTTTTGTGAAGAGATTAACAAGTGCACATATGCTATTGACAATTATTCTACTGAGATGCCTTTTGTTACTCTGTTGCATTAATTGATAATTTTTCATAACGTATTGACAACTACAATAAACGTAATGTCAACATATTCTATACTTTTCACAACAAGTGAAGAGGGTTAGCAGCGGCAAAACATTCCCAAGTGCTTCATCCCTGGTCTAGTGACTTCGCCACGAGGAAACCAATATGTGGCCGAGATTTCTTTGATGGACTTTTTGGGTTCCTAACGTATTGACAACTTTTACGAAGAGGTTGACAAGTGTGCGTATGCTATTGACAACTGTTCTACTGACTAATGAGATGCCTTACTACTCCGTTGCGTTGGTTGACAACTTTTCGTATAAACAACCTTTTTAAAAGGAACGATAAGAGTTCTTATGTTATTGATAACTTTTTTATTCTAATGTTTCTGCTGCTCCGATCCGTTGAGTTAGTTAACAATTTTTAATAGTGCATTGAC
Source organism: Vachellia pachyceras (assembly GCA_025593235.1). Classification (NCBI taxonomy): domain Eukaryota; kingdom Viridiplantae; phylum Streptophyta; class Magnoliopsida; order Fabales; family Fabaceae; genus Vachellia; species Vachellia pachyceras. Next base: position 12,737 of record JANTPZ010004071.1, read on the forward strand.
ATCTCCTTTAAATATAATGTAATGATGACGTTACTGCTTAAAGTCAAGATCAAAATCTCAATTCACAATTATATTCCTATACCAGTTGTAAATCATTGATCAGAATAAACTCCTAAACTACAAAATTCAAACAAGAAAACTGTTTGCCCTTGGATGTGTGATTTTTCGCAAAGAAAGCATTCAATTCCTTGTTGCTTATAATATCAATATGCAATAATTAACACGGTATATGTAGTGAGGATTGGTTGCAAATCTCTGTTCTCATCTAGATTTTGTTTACAATATGCAGTAATTAACTTGTGGAACCCCCCAATGCACCAAACTATATGCATCATCACCCACTCCGCATATTTCACCAATCCAATTCTGCAATACCCTTTAACAAGTATATATTGCAACCAAAAGGATCAATATACAAATTCCCTTTTTAATCATTTCAGATAACAGCCTAAAACCTTGATCAGCTAATCCTTAGGCACATAAACTCTGGATGATCGTATTATAGGTAAAAATATCAATTTCATTTCTTGGATACCTTGGCACCTTGAGAGTCTTCATTTAAATACTTGTTATGTTAATCTGCTATATTGAAAACTAGCCATATCAGTTGTACATATTAACGTGTCCAGTAAATAAGATAATAGTTGGAATGAAATCAAAAAACAAAAAAATGTGGGGACAAAAGAAATTGATATTTATTTTACATTTCAATTAAACTTCTCATATGTTGGGCTATATGAGTTATATTTTCTAAACCTGGATTTTCAGCCAACACTGTCCTCTTCCCCCATTGTCTTCTCTCCTTCCGTCATGGAAGAACTTGCATGTGTCACTCACAAGACAATAATAAACATGCCCAAGTTTAATCAAACAAATATGGAACCATGCCATATCTGACCGAAATACAAGTATACGAAGAAGGGAGAGAAAGGCCGCGGCGGCGGCGGTGAAGAGTTATCGTAAATGCTGCTGAGAGAGGGGGAGCAGGAAAGGAGGGAAGGGGACGAAGAGGAGTTGAAAGAAAAACATAGTGAAGGCAAGGGACTTTTTTATATATATAAACGAGTGATAGAGAATGATTATTATTAGAATTTAGATTACCAATATTTTGATAATCATGAATTCATGATTATCATTATTAGGGTAAAGGGACAAAACTGTATATTTATCACTACCAGTGTACCAATCATGCCCTTATTTTTGTGAATTTTTATGAATTGTGACAACAGATATAAGAATTTCAAATTGCATTCTCACGTTTACTTTTGCTAAAGTATAGTATCCTCCATTTGAAGACAATAGAGTAACTGAGGTATATTGTTGGGCACTCAATGTTAACATATCTTCCAGTAAATATTTGAACTTTAATCCACTGTGTTGCAAAGATTAGCCCTTTCTGATAAACTCAACAACCGTTCCATTGATTGCATTCTGTCTTAATTGTGAGGTGTGAGGTTGGAACAGGATGAGAAAATTTTTACTCGTAGAAAAGTGGGTAAGCCTAACCTCACCCTTACATACGTGTTACCCCCGATATGAGTCAATCCAATATTGGGGGTGTTTGGCAAGGCTTATGAACACCCCAAAAACACGTTCAATAGTTTTTTTGTAAAACGAAAGAATCTCCTTCACATATTTACCTCGACTTGTGTAAAAATACTTCTCTACCGCATTCCCAAACGGATCCATTGCCATGTTGGCCGGTTTTCTTACCCATAGTTGGCTATATAGTTTTGGCTTGATTTAGTTTAGACCATAACAAAATCACATTAAAATCATGTTTTGATCTACTACTTTTTTTATAACCTTTGAATCACTTGATGTCCTATTAAAATTATTATGCACATATTTTAGATCATATTGTCAGATAGCTAAGCAATCAATCGATTAATTCAAATGGTGACTTTACCTAATTTGTCATTTTCCCATCAATACCATTTTACAATTAATTATGTCCAATTTTTTTGTCAAACGCAAAAGCTGCATGTGATAACGTACGATCATGCTTATTTAGATTGGTGTTTTGAAGTTTGAAACTAAACGTGAGATTTTAATGTTTATAAAATGAATATATAATATGAGTTTTATCTTAACTCATGTGTATATGTTTATAAGAAATCAATGCAAGTTTTGTTACATGTGTGACCATTGTTTGGGGTAGATAATGGGACTGAGTAAAATTAAAAGTTGTCTTATTTAGTTGTAAATCTTAGCAAAAGGTGGAATTGACTTGAAAACCATGATTCTAATTAAGCTCATAAACGTAAAACCCAATTGTAACCTAGCTTTTCCTTTTTGTACAAAGAAAATTCATAAAACATGTACAGGAAATTATTAGGAATATTAAATTTAAGGTGTGACCAATCAATTTATTGCGTTTTAAGAATATTTTTCACTTATAACATACATATTTTCCAAGATTGGTTAAACACTTCCCTTAGCACTCTCTTTCACAACAATTTTCAAGAGATAAGAGAATAATTTATATCTATATTTTTTTATTTTAAAGCCGTCTTCTACATTGTGCTTTAATTGTGTCTGTTTGGGAAAGCGGTAGAGAAGTACTTTTACGCAAGTAGAGATAAATATATGAAAGAGATTATCTCGTTTTACGGAAAAATACTGCTGAACATGCATTTGATTTTTTCAAACGCTCCGTCAAATAAGCTCATTATCTTGTGAGAGCGGTGAATTAAGCATATGTTACTACCTACACCTGATCAGCATGTCTTTCCCATATATAGGCTAATTGATTTCAAATGTTTTGCATTGTCCTTTCCTTTCATCCTTTTTAAATAATGAAAGAAAGCAGTGTGGATAAGAGAGTTTATGTTAGTCCTTTTTCAGAGAAATTAATTATAAAAAAAAAAGCACTGCCTGGCCTAAGATAGAAATTTGCGATTTTTTCGAATGACAGTTGCCAGATATTCCTAATTTCTAGCATGGTGGCCCCTTTAAAATCTGTTTCGTGGTCTAAATTGCTTAATCAGAGATCTTTTAATCCAAAATAATTATATAAATGAGTTATGTTTTGATTTGTTAGGTTGCACAATTAAAGCATAATAAACATATACTACTGTCTACCATTAGTATGGGATATAAATTGTTCTCTATTGTCGTGAAGAATCCACACACACACCTTTTTTTCATTAAACAATATATATATATATGTCTTGCTCCATTTTCCATTTCCAGACCAACTAACAATGTGCCCATTTGGGAACACGGTAGAGAAGTACTTTTACGTAAATCGAGATAAATATGTGAATGAGATTATCTCGTTTACCAAAAAATACTGTTCAATGTGCGTTTAACTTTTAAAAATATTATTTCAAACAAATCAAATATGTTGCAAGTTGTTAACATAGGGTCTGAACCAAGGTGTGATATCCATTAAGATTCCATACAAGGTTTTAGTATGTAGCCCCACATAGCCCAGCCCATATTTTGGGTCCAATGGGCCTTATTAGTATGTGCCAAGGTTGGTGGAGTATTTTGGATCCGGGTTGATTTTGAACCTATGCCAACTATAAATGACCTTTAACCAAATAAAAATATAGAACTAATGGACGTTTGATAGAGTTGGGAAGGGCTACTACCAATATTCCTCAGGATGAGGGTTCAAACCCTGGAGAGTAACAGACGCGATAATTAATGCAACCTCAAAGAGGTTGTCCCATCAGTACCTCGCTACCACCGTAAGGTCTCCTCACGGGGGTCCGGATTAGTCTGGGGCGGGCAATGAACCTAGGATACCGGATGGTTTATACCGAAAAAAATAAAAATATAGAAAAACCCACATGCCTCTTTATATCTGAGCTTGTATGCACACTCCCCTATCTTATTTATGAGCAATATTATTGTATGTGTGTTTGGGAATCTGTTGGAAGAAAAGATTTTACGGATTCTAAGATGATTTTACGGATTTTAATATGCTTTTTACGGATTTTGAGATACTTTTTGTCTTGACTTACGTGCCCGTTAAAAAAAATGGATTCCCAAACATGCGCATTCTCTTTTATGAGTCTGATCATACTATATATAAACAACAATTATGATTTTCTAAAATTTTAATGCTTGCTTCATAAACCCTAAGTTACTATAAAAAAAGTAATTTATACAGCTAATCAAACAAACACAAAGTTGTGAAATCGATTACCTTTTATTCCCTTTTTATTTACAATGTTATCGATTTACTCTAGAAAAATGCTAAAATGCGTCGTTAAAATGAGAGTCGCTAATATTTTCTATTGCTAAATGAAAAATTTTTGATGGAAAATACCCATTTAACGATGGATTTTTCTGTCGCTAAATGACATTTTTCTAGAATGGGATTGATTACAAGGCTATGTATGAATCTTTGTAGATATGATTCACTCTTGAAAGATAGCTTTAACTTTTAAAACATAGTTTGCATAAATTTTTAAATATCATTTTGATTGTTATTATTTTTTTTTTGCCAACCATTTTGTTTGTTATTTTAATGTGATAGAACACGTGGCAAAATAAAGTGGTTGGTACGCCTCATGCGGGTAAATGCAGATACCAATTCACCAAGAAATGTCCTCTACTTTGCAAGGGAAATAAAAATATTATATATATATATATATAAATATAATCTCATCACCAATTAAGTCAAAGATTGAAAACATTTAAGCTAAGTGGACTGCAACAAAAGCACACAACCACCTGTTGAATATATCCCATGTTGAAGTTGCAAAAGAGTTACACTGAAGAGTCAGTACCCTACCATTTTTCTTTTAACTTTTTGACAAAACGGCACCGGTTTTATTTGTTGTTAAAAAAATAATAAATAGTAAAAGTGCTTACTTTAAATTAATAAAATATACTATCAAATAATCCAGGTTATAATCGATATTAGTATCTCATACTAACATGTATTACTTATCCATCGACCCTCTTTTCTTGGGGTCAACGTCTACTTATCTATTAACTTTGACTCAAGGTTGGATTAATTGCTTTATGCTTCGTGCCTCTTGGCTGGCAGAGATTTTTTTTTTTTAGGCAACGGTTGGGAGAATTTTAATTTTTTTCCAAAGCATTTGTATTCTTCTGTCAAAAACAATTATATTTTAAAGTATTAATGAAGACTAAATACAGGCACTTATCCAAGATTTTAACAAATCTATTTTTTTCTTCACACTCATAAAGTGCTTACATAAATATCTATATATAGATCCCGAAAAATTTTGAACTCACTGCCTCCTCCTCGTAAAATGCGAGTTAATTCTTTATAAATTGTAATAATGATTGCTGATAGTATCTAGCAAAGAAATTGAATACTCACATTTAGTGTTGGTCTGAAAACAGTTTCCCAACATGTAAATCGAGATAAAACGATTTTGAAATATGTAAAAACCATCTCGAAATCCATAACAACCATCTTAAAAATCCGTAAAATCGTCTTGAAATCTTTAAAATATCTCGAAATCTGTAAACTTCTTTCTCCCAACGGAATTCCTAAATACGCTTAGTGTGTATATGTCTTGATGTTACGCATAACTATCAATCATTTACTCGATTTTAAGAGCCAAATTAATTTATTTGGTATTGAGATTGATAATAACTTATTAATCAGAAATGCCAAAGTGTATGCATGGATGATGAACATTGATAAGTAAAATGTTTGCAACGGATTTGATATTGAACGGTTTAGCAACACTTCTGGAGAGGTCAAAAATCCGTTCAACAGTATTTTTTCGTAAAATGAAATAATCTCATTAACATATTTACTTCAATTTACATAAAAACACTTTTATACCGCGTTTTCAAATTGACCCATTCATCATTATAAAGTTTTGAATTAAGGACTAACACGAAAAGTTGAAAGCAACACACACACATACAGGTGGCTGTTGAAAATATGATTCTAAGCTCAGAATGTTTGCTGCCCACAAAAAACAACGCTCTTGTCTCTCGGCAGATCACCTTAAAATAAGAGGTTCACGCATGTGCTTATGTGTGTATAAATGGAGCTTGAAGGCAGCAATAGTGTTTCTGATTAATTTTTTATACTTAATATAAAATCCATATTTTGAAAGATTAAAGTAGTTAAATAAATTACTTTAAGGTATTTATATTTTTAGTTATTCTTAAAATTAATTCGTCTGACTCATAAATCGATGCATCATCTAATGATACCAATAGGTATTTGAGTGAGATGACGTAGCATAACATATAATTAAATAATTTATTCATTTTGTTCATCTATCTGAATTAATCGATTGAATATTATATTCCTTTGGAGAAGATGACAGAAGGGTTGTTTTGAAAGGGATAAGTTTGAGAAAGAGGCAGCTGATCGTTGAACTTAGCAAAGAGGCAAAAAAATGGGGGATCCTTGATGATGGAATGATTGAGGAAAAAACGTAGCTTACTCAAATTCTCTCACCGCTTTTCTGTGGGCGACGAAAATCACGGCTTTACTCACAATTCAGATTGCATTTGATGTCTTCTTCTTCGCCGCCTCAATGG
>JANTPZ010004072.1:0-15007 GCA_025593235.1 Vachellia pachyceras
TAAATGGAAAACCTTATCGCCTCTACAACAGTATGCTTGAGCTTCTAAACCTGCTATGCCTGCATACAACAACATAGACCACCACCATAATTCATATAAGCCCTGCATGGATGATCAATTTATCTTCCCAAGCTTTTACTAGACATGTCTGTACCAACATGGGCTCAACTCTAGTCTGTACAATTCCCGGGACCTGGTACAGAAAGCCAAATCTTGCAGTCCCCATTAGTCATCTGGAATTTCAAAAAGCATTCTTTGACTGCTCTAAAGTACAGGGAAGAAAAACAAAAACAAAACTTGATACTTTTGGGACATGAATTCCCTGATCACTCAAGCTTCAAATAATCATCATCAATTAAGAGTTCATCAAGAGCATCAAAGCTTGCCTTTAGACCAGCAAACTGACTGCCACGTTGAGCACAAGCAGCATTCGGCCACCTGCAGCGTCCGTCTTGGGTACGAAATGGGCATAGGTGTTCACATACTTGACTGATTCCATTGTTTGCATCATTGTCACCCTCTGTAACTGTTAGTGAAGCAGATAAATCATTTTTATCATCAAATTACTTTCTGGTTGGAGAAGACTTCAACCGTTGTGCTGCTTCAGCTGGACAGATTTCAATATCAACAATACCGTCATCGCTGCTGGAGGAGAAGGAAACCTTGCATCCCTTTGACTGAATTGCCCTCTTCATCATCACATTTTCTTTGTTTTTCCTCTTGGCTATATTCATTGCCGATATTCTTAGTTGCTTCTCGTTTCTCTGTTCTCCTTTCAGTGATTCCATGGCATTTGCAATTTCTTTGGCTTTCCCCTCCGCCTCTTCTTTAGCCTGATCCCATCCCACCAGAAAGCAGATCTACATCGCCAGATCCCTCGCACGACTCTTCCTCCCTCTCCACTGCTAAAACAACCTCCCTTCTCTTGCACAACACTTTCTCAGGTTAGACGTTCTCTCGGTTTCAAGTTCCAAATCTACTTGATAGCGACTTATCGTGTTTGGTGACGGTAGTGAACGAAGATTTGGTGACTATGATGGCATTGGATTTTATTCAGGTCACATCCTAAGGACGTCAATTTCAACCTAGACGCAATTTTAAATAGTTGGAGCTATAAATTCTTCTTGGGCAAGTGAAATTGATTTGTGGAATAGATGTGAGGAAACTGCATAAAACGATTAAAATCTACATTTATAGTGTTGTCATTGGGTCCTTATTGATAAACTGCCATAAGTCACTTATAAGTGCTTATTCACATAAGGCGAGGTAAATATGTGAAGGAGATTGTCTCGTTTTACGAAAAAATAATGTTAAACGTGCTTATAAAAATAAGTCAGGCGATTCCAAACTGGACCATTGTAGTTGTTATTATGGATTAATAAAAACATATCACCTCTCACCTTTTTTTTGAAGTAGTAAAATCTTTCACAGTGAATGTTGGAACATGTTATATATATACATATATATATGCCCATATGTGGCTATATAGCTATATAAGTAAATTAGCAACATTTACAAATCTCAAATTGGTTCATTGAACTGATTTAGAATTTGCATGGGATTTAAAAATGTTAAAGGTATTTAATAGAAATTTTCTGGTAATTTAATTATAATCGTGGAAAAACTGTTCAACAAGAGGACAAAAAGATACACAACTACCATTTTTGGTTTGGTAAAGGTCGGAAAAGCAAGGCGCCTCGATTTTGCCGCTGGCGGGCTTCACCCGTTTCCGAGAGTCAACCACTTGGTACAGATCAGTCAGGGTTTTGTTTTCAATCACCCGCGCAGAGTGCCTTAGGTGAGGGAGGAACTCATCCTCTTTGCTATCCTAAACTTGATTTTTTCAATGCAATTTGTAGAAGCTATAAGATTAGATTTTAGTTTCAGTAAAATCAACCAAGCTGCGCATTCGACTCCGCCTTTTTTATTTAGTTGCTTGTGAGGCTCTGGATTTGGAGAAATTGACTGAGTGAGAATGTGTCTTCAATAATTCGACTTACCAACTCTCCCGCACCTTTCTTGATGTTGGTAAACTACGGAATCAGTGAGCTGGGGCGTTCTATAGATTCAATTCAAATTTGAACCAAATTGTAACGTGTAGGGATTTGGGAACAGAGACCCTGGTCGGCAAATTCAGTGAACATTAGCGTACTTTAATTGATGATGGCTGCAAATGAAGATACCGAGCGAGAATATGTACCTCAAAAGGAGAAGCAATCCTCAGAGGAAGAGAAGAGGTGATTTTCTTTTATCCCTTCTTGTGGTTACTTTTACTTGCTGTAGTTGGAAATTGCTGGAGAGTTACCACTAATGTTTTTGTTTGGGTAAATAAAGGAAGAAGAAAATTGTACCTGGGAGTTTCATGAAAGCTCTAATAAGGCCTGGAGGGGGTGACTTGACACCTTCAGATGGTGATCAGGTTATTTCTGTATCTCTTGTGCTGCTGATGTGGACTTCTTCAATAGATATGATGTAGTTTTGTCAATGTACATCATGAAATACGAATAGTAGAGATTAATATGTTATATATCTCAGATCATATATCATTGTACAATTCGAACTTTAGATGGAGTAGTTGTGCAATCTACCCGATCAGAATGCGGAGGTGAGATGACTTTTAATCTTCTTGGAAAATTTGAATTTCTTGTAAGTAGCTGGATGAAATCAATAATTTTGACTATCTTAAGTTTTCCTCAGAAAATTGACTGTTACTGTGACTTTCTCTGGTATTTTCCATCTCTATCTTGTTTCAACTCTTATAGAGGTTGCAAAATCTTTTCTCAATTTCTGTTCATTTCAAGATTTAACCTACCAATTTTAGAGTGAAACAATCCATTTTCAACTTTATATTTGTCCAGCTTTAGGTAATATCAATGCTAGATTGCTATCTGTTGTATACTTTATTTTGAAATTAGATAATCTGTTGCTTAATTGTGGTAGGAAACGGCATCCCCATGAGGCATGTATTGGGCAAAAGCAAGATGCTATTGGGTTTGTTAGAAGGAATTCCAACAATGTTGCAGGGTGAAGTAGCAATGGTAACATGCTAGTCATTGAACTTCCTTGCCTTTGTGATTCCATACTTAATGTGCTGGTAACTTAAACCTGAATTCATTTTGCTTCATGCTTAATCCCAACAAAATGGGACATTTTCATTTACGAATATGAGGGATCAATCAGCTTAAGGGAAGAACAGGAGTTTAGTAGCAGACAGTTTCATATGTTCACTTTGACGATTTATTCAATGGGCATTTGGTTGGATGCAAAGACAATTTTAAGCTGATGTCCTGGCCTCCCCATTTTTTTATGTATTAGGAGAATATTCTATTCTCTGTGTTCTTTCAGGCGAAAATGAATTATTCATTTTAGCTTGTTATCTTATAGTTTAACAGAATATTATTTCTTGCAGTTCAAGATGAAGCCTCAGTTGCATTATGGTGAGGATGATTGTCCTATTTCTGCTCCTGATGAATTTCCAAAGGAAGATGAACTTCATTTCGAAATTGAGTTGATAGATTTTTTCAAAGCCAAGGCAAGAATGTGAACTTTAAGTTCTTTTTCATTTTCCTTGTCATTTTCTTTTCATAATTATGTTATGTTGATTCCACTTCACTCTTGCATATTGGTGGATTTTGAATTATTAATAATAATTGCAGTTATAACCAATGACGAGCATCAAGTATTTTCTTTTCCAATCTATCTTAACAACTAAATTTGGTAACTGTTTGTTCCTAAGAAGCAAAAAAGCTGACATGGATATGAGGCATGATGCAAACAGTGCAATGCAACAAAATCTGCAGTTTTTAAATGTAATTTGAATATTAAGTCATATTTGGTATGGTGCCGTTGGATGTAGTATAACTCTGCTTTTTTAGCAGATGTGCTTTTATATAACTTTATGGTTTCAGTGCATATTCTTTGTATGTTCCCCGATAGGCAAGTACTTTTTTTGTATAATTTTTTCGTTTGGAATGTGTTTAAGTTAACCAGTTGTTGCTGTTGGCCTCCATGATGTAACCCTCTTTTCTATCTTTTATGTCTTATTTCAGGTTGTTACTGATGACTTGGGAGTTGTAAAAAAGGTAAAAGTGGGTAGAATGTGTTTTTGTATGAAATATACACTTATGTTGTACCTCTGCACATGATCTTGGATCAGCCTAAATGGAAAATGCATAGGTCTGATTCTGAAGAGAAAAGGAAAGAAATAAGATATTCATAATGAATAATCTATTTCTTGAACTCTATTTCCCTCTCCTCCCTCAATTTGTGGATTTATCCTTAAAGTAATTAACAGCATGATATGTCCACTGACGTGCATAGCCTGTATTAGCTTGATTCTTGGTCAAAGCAGCAAACCTTCATATCATGGAACATATATTAGCGCTCTTCTTTCTTGAATTCTTCACCAAATGTCTAGTCAGAATTTTGCAAATTTTACAAGCTCTAATGTGACTAGGTTAAATAACTATGAGAAGGCTTAGTGCATTCTTTGCAGCTAGATTAGGAAACATTGGGCTTGTTTGGAGGAGCGTTTCCAAAAGCCAAACGCACGTTCAACAGTGTTTTTCCGTAAAACGAGATAATCTCCTTCACATATTTACTTCGGCTTGCGTAAAAGTACTTCTCTACCGCATTCCCAAACGGGCACATTCTCTATATGAGTCACCTTTCCCATTCCATCAGCCAACAAGAATCTCCTGTTGTCATAAGTAAACAATGGAACTAGCACTAAGCAACTGACAGCGGAGAAAATAACTGCATAGGAGTAGGCGTATACCTCTATACATAGCATCTAGTAAGTACATTATGTCTAGATTTTGTAACTACTGTGGGAAGGAGAGGTTCAATCACAAGCCACCTCGTCTAGGTAGAGATGTGATTATTTTAACCTATGGTCTCAATTACATAATAGGTGTTCCAAACTCACAGTTAACTCTTTTTTATGAGTTCAGGTAATATGTGAAGGGCAGGGTTGGGAATCTCCTCGAGAACCTTATGAAGTGAAAGCTTGGTAAAACAACTCATTCCCCCCTATTTTATTTATTTTTATGTCAGACTGTATGATAGGTTACCAGAAGCTCTGAATCTTCTGATTGTATTTGTTTGTTATCAGGATATCAGCAAAGACAGTTGCAGGGAAGTTGATTGTGTCCCATACGGAAGGAGAACCTTATTTCTTTACATTTGGTAAATCAGAGGTAGTCAATGTGTTCTGTAGTCTGATTGTTTCACCAATACCCCCCCTTCACCTTTTCCTCTCCTGCCTGAAAATGTTGTTAGGAGAACAGAAAAGAATGTACTTTGCCATTGTTGCACAAACTTCGAAAGTTAAATACTTACTATAAGGCATGGATATAGAGTCATTGACACATTAAATTTTATAAAATATCAAAATTAAATTTCGTAAAATATAAAACATGAAAAGGCATATGTGCTATATTCAAATCCTACTTTTTGAAAATTTACATTTTTCTATCTATTTACCAAAAAAAAAACCAGTATTATCCTATATCTAGACCTGCTGATGTGCAAACCAGGTACCTAAAGGTCTTGAAATGGGGATAGGAACAATGACACGTGAAGAGAAGGCTGTAATATTTGTGCGTAGTCAGTATCTAACTCAGTCTCCCCTGATGCCGCTGAATGAAGATTATGGAGAAGTCCAGTTTGAAGTGGAGCTTGTCCACTTTATTCAAGTGAGCAAGATCTTTCTGAGCAAATCATGGTTCATTACTAAAATTTTTGTTATTGTACTAGCATATAAATGTGGCAAGAACTAATATGATGGCAAATAAATTGATCTCAGAATTTTACACTCTTTATGTCAACCAGAGGAACTTTACTAATGTTATGGAGATTTATGGCATTCATTGATTTAACAGGTTAGAGATATGCTTGGAGATGGGCGCCTAATAAAACGTCGGATTCGTGATGGGAAAGGTACAGTTTGTGCGTTCTGAGTTATTTGTTAACACATTTTATGCAAGAACTTGTGCTATTGGAACTTCATTATTGAGAGGGTGAACAAATCATTTATGAGAAAACATCTGATTGATCTTTGAGTCTAGGAGTTACCATTTACTGCTCCTTCTTGATTTTTGTTCTTATGGTTTTGGGAAGATTGTAAGTTGAAGGAGAGAGAGAAGATATAGATATCTAAATGGCTTGTGTTTTTTCTCCTGCAATTCCCTTTTTATAGATGTTGCTCATTTTCTTTGAAACATATAGGTGATTTTCCAATGGATTGCCCCCTCCATGACAGTCTACTTCAAGTTCATTACAAGGGTATGGTTCTTGATGAAGAAAAGAGGGTATTCTATGACACAAGAGTTGATAATGATGGTCAACCACTGGAGTTCTGTTCTGGAGAAGGGCTTGTGAGTTTTCAAAAGCACAATAAAATATTGATATTGGGCTTTCCTCTTATTAAAAAAAAAAAATAGAATTATCTATTCGATTCATGGACAAGCCACAATTGTGAAGAGATGAATACTCCATAGAGGTCGTTGTACTAAGACTTCATATATTTTTTATAGGTGCCAGAGGGGCTTGAAATGTGTGTACGTCTGATGCTTCCTGGAGAGGTAGCCCTCGTTACTTGTCCCCCAGACTTTGCTTATGATAAGTTTCCGAGGTCAGTGAAACTAGGTTAACCACCTCTTAATTTACAATTGGGATTGTATGAAGCATTTTGATTCAGGAAGTCACTAATCGAATATTTTATATCAAGAGATTTACTATCGTTCTCTCTTCCTGTACCATGTAACGTAAATGAATGACTTTCTTTTGTGGTCAGGCCTGCTAATGTGCCTGAGGGTGCTAATATTCAATGGGAATTTGAGCTTCTTGGTTTCGAAATGCCAAAGGTATGCTTCCAATGCTTTTGCATAAATCTTTGTGAAGACTGTTTTCAGATCATTCAATTAAAATTACTTGCCACAATTGTTTCATATTTTCATTTAGTATTTATAATAACATCATGTTTTAGACGTGAGGGCCAAGAGCTTAAAGTTTAATTGACCTTGATGTAATCATTGGGCCTTCAATTCCTTGTGATGGATCTTGGAAATGCTTGGACTTCTTCTCTTGAATTATTTGGCCAGCTCTTGATCTCCATCATTATGTTAGATTGAATGTTAATTTTCTGTTATGTTCATTGTGCTTGGAGATTGAACTACAATAATTTGGATTATTTGAAACAGCACATTATGTACCATGAATGCAAATTCAATTATAATCATCGAACAGCTTGCATTTAGTGCTCGACAGTGTGTTGAACATGATTGTTTTTAATAGAAGGATACTCTGTACTTTAACAAAAAGAATGGTAAAACAATAATCTATTTTATTCTATGATGTTCATTCTGTTTTGCAGGACTGGACTGGATATGACTTCAAAAGTATAATGGATGATGCTGAGAAGATCAGAAACACGGTATGCAAAAGAAGCTGTGAAAATGCTTCATATGTGCCAATGTTTGTGTGCTTCAAGTAATCACACAGGGATTTGTGGGGTTTTTTTTCGGTTTTTTTGGGGGTTGGTTTGGTTATGAGTTCCACCTCTCTACCACATCGTTCTGAGATTGCTTCAAAATAGCTTTAGGCAAAATTAATCCTGATGATTATGATAATCAAATTTGTTACTCTTCCTGTTCTACTTCATCCCCTTGCTGTTATTCTCTTCCAGGGGAACAGACTGTTCAAAGAAGGAAAATATGAACTTGCTAAGGCAAAGTATGAAAAGGTATTTATCATTCTGTCTTGAGCATCTATATTTATAGACAGAAAAATAAGTATACCTCCCTAAAATTTAGGTCCACTAATGCATGACTTAGGAAAATAACTGACCTCAACATGTTTAATAAAAATATTCATAATAAAATACTTGATTCAGTGGATAATGCTAACAGACACCACTTGCTCCTAAACCTGTGCTTAACTTAAATAGACCACTAAAACCACTAAAATAATTATGAAAACTAAAATCATATTAATTTAATTCCACAAATTCACTACTTCATACTTGGGACTCAATCAATTTGCCCCGCCAATTCTGTCATGTCAACTCAGGCCAAGAGGGTCTCTTGGCCTAATTTTCTTTACGCTTCATGCTTTGATTTGTTAGAAACCTGGATTGTTATTTTCAGCTCGAGTATCCTTGTACCATCCAACTTTTTAACGTCGTGTGGTAGTTTTTGCCAGTTGCTTCGAGAATTTAATCATGTCAATCCACAAGATGACGAGGAAGGAAAAGTATTTTCAGATACACGTGTAAGCTATTTTATGTTCATATACCTTTCGCCAGTATAATATTCACAAAAAAACTCTGCTTATCTTAAGATTGATAGGATTATTTTAGCTGTGGCCTGTGGGACTAATCTCTCTCTCTCCCGTGACTGTAGAATTTGTTACATCTGAATGTGGCTGCATGCTATCTGAAATTGGGAGAATTTAGAAAGTCCATTGAGTTTTGCAATAAGGTATGCTTGATAAAACTAGCTTTCATGCAGATATCATTGTTTCACTAGAATAAAGAAAATAGCAATAATTGGTTATTCTTTCTTGTCTTCCAAGTTGTTTCATTGGTAAAACAAATCAGAAATATTTCATCTCCATTTTTTATACGGAAAAATATTTTATTTTCATACCAGAACTTTTCCCCCACATTTAATTTACTTGTTCTATCTTGGGTAGATGCTGTCATTTTGAATATTAAAATCTCTTTTTTACCCCCCTGGGGCCGCGTAAAGGGGTTATTTTCACATTGTGTTATTATTAACTTCACCTCATATTTCATGTGTTCTCCATTGAATGACATAGGTTTTGGATGCAAACCCTGCACATACCAAGGGTCTTTACCGTCGTGGAATGGCCTACATGGCAGCCGGAGATTTTGAAGAAGCAAAGAGTGATTTCAACACGGTAACTTCACCTCATGTTTCATGTTGTCCTCCAACGAATAAATTTGGACAATCGTTATTAAAAGCGTTTGCTACATTTTAGATGATGAAAGTTGACAAGTCAACGGAACCTGATGCAACCGCAGCCCTTCTTAAACTGAAGCAGAAGGAGCAGGTATGTTGAGGAGAAGTTACTTTCTTATAAACCTATGAATGATTAAACACACACACTCACAGATTGAGGCTTGACTCTGAAACTAATTCATGTGCAGGAAGCTGAGAAGAAAGCTCGAAAGCAATTTAAAGGCCTTTTCGACAGGAAACCCGGAGAAATCGCAGAAGTCATGGCTGAAGTGGATAAAGACCAGAAGGCAAGTGAAAGCAAGGAGGATGATGAAGGACATGGAGGTTCTGATGGGATGAGCTCATCAGGGGATATACATGAAGCTGCACCTGATGATGCCCCTCAAATGGGATGGTTCTCTCGCTTTCGGCCTGGCAGATTATTGTCATCCTTTTCGCTTCGAAGATGTACCATTCTGTGACCTTGATCATTTTACAAGTTCTCTTGAAAGGAGGCACTCCAGGTGACTTAATTAAATACACCAGAGTTTTAGAGGGAAACAAAGAGTGAAGGTAGTAGTAGCATTGATGTTGTCAGTTTGTTTACCAGGAAATTTTCCAGTTGTCTAGCGAAGATGGTTGTCACATCCTTCGCATCTCAAAATTTTTTGCTCTTCACTCGAATGCGATTGAATGTAGACGTAGTAAAAAAAAATGGTAAAAACTCGAGAAAGAAACAGGAATGACAAAACTCTCCTTTTGTTTTTTCCTTCACATTTCATCCAAATTATAGGCGATGATGAGCTAGAAACATGTAACTACAGCGAGAATGTTCTTGATGTATACACATCAAATCGAAGTAATTATGTGAGATGAATTTTGTCTCAACTTGTGTGCAATATGAAAAAAAAAGTAGAAAAAAGCTTCTTGAAACGCACATTACCAACGCAAAGGGTTCCGTTTTTTACCTACAACATGTATTAAGATTTAACAGGTAAATTAGTCAAGTTCCATTTGCAAAAGTTTTTTATTTTTTCAAGCGCAAGTGCAAAAAAAAATCTACTCAAAAGGAGTAAGAAAGAAACAAAGTGATCCTCCATCCTCCCAAAATAACTTATGGATAGCAAAACAGAGTGTAATTAGAGGAGGGAAAAAGAAGTAAAAGCTCTAAGATAATTGATCCGTCTAAATCACCTTATGTCACTCATACTTTTAGTTCCCAAGCTGAGAGCTCAGGCATGAATGTCTCCAAAGCAGTCAAGACAATGGTTGTCGAAGATAAAATCATCCTTTTAAAAATATACATTTTTAATATAATGCTTATATTTTTTTATAAAGGTCAATATTGTCATTTACGTGCTTTTCCTTCCTATATTACCACCCTTTTAACCCTATCAAACCATCGGTCATTTCATCAGATACCAAACATTCCATACATCTCGTTAGCTAAGCATGTAATTTTAGATTGAAGAAGACAACGTAATATAAAAGTGGTGAAATTTTGTAATTAAATTAGCATAATTTGTTGGCACATGAAATTGGGAATGCGAATGAGGAAGATTTGGGAAGAACCCTTATCATTGATTAGAGGTGAATTATTAAAACGGTTATAATTAAGGGAAATTAAGTATTTTAATGGGCATAACGTAACATAATTAGAAAGAAAATCTGAATAATGAAGAGAACAAGAAGAATCTCAATATTTAATTTCCAACATAAATTGCTCGCTCCCATATGAAACTCCTAATTATTAATTAATTAAATGTTACAGATTCACAACATATATAATGGCTTGAAAAAAAGAACATATTCTCTTGAATTTCCTCCTACAAGTAAATCAACATAACCCATAATCATCTATCTATGATCCCAAAAACTCAATCCCTTTTCACTCTTCTCATCCCACTCATCTTCATCATTCTCTCAGGTAATCTCTCTCTCTCTCTCACAAAAGAAAATTGGTGAAAAGTTTGCATGCCAAAATTTGAATGGTTAGAGGACCTGAATTCGGTACTTTATTTGAAGAGTAAAATTTTCAAATGAACAGGATTTTTTCCCCAAGGAATAAGTTTATTAATTAGAGTGATTTGTTTTGGTGCTACAATCATAGTGATTTAATGTTGCAGCAGAATCGAGAAGGTTTGATGAACATGAAGAGAAGAAAAGGGAAATGAAACTGTTTGTTTTTGGGGACTCATACGTTGACACTGGCAATTTCCTCCATTCTCCATCCTACAAGTTTCCCTATGGAATCACTTTTCCTGGCAAACCTTCTGGCAGGTTTAGTGATGGTCGAATTCTTACCGATTATATTGGTAATTAATTAATTAATTAATCTTCTTTTATATATATACATATACATAAGTCATCTTTTTTTTGGTTTAATCAGCAGCCAACTTGAAACTTTTCAAATGTGATTTAATTTATATATGTGTGTGTGTGTGTGTGTGTGTGTGTGTTTGCAGCTTCATTCCTGGGGATAAGAACGCCAATAGCGTACGTGTTTAGAAATGAGGTAGAGAAATCAAAACTAGGAAATGGGATGAACTTTGCTTATGGAGGCACTGGAGTTTTGAACACAGTATTTAGTGATGGACCAAACCTGAGCTCCCAAATCAACTCTTTCCAAAACCTTATCCAACAAGATGTCTACACCAAACACGACCTTACTTCCTCAGTTGCTCTCCTCAACGTTGGTGGTAACGATTATGCTACCTTCTTACAAACAAATAGGTCCCTCAAGGTGAGTGACTTCCAAACTTCTTCTCATTTAATTATATATGCATCTTAACACTTATATATATATACCACTCACTCATTTATTCATTTGAAGGGAAATTAACAGTGGTGTGTTAAGGTTAATAGACTAAAACTACACTTTTTAAACATAACAGACTAAACTAAACTGATACTCAATTTTAACACACATACATATACAGGATGTGGGATCATATTCGGTGGGTTTAGTGAAGCAGCTGTGTTTGGAGGTGAAGCGAATTGAGAGGGTGGGAGTGAGGAAGGTGGCGATAACACTGATGATGCCAATGGGGTGTGTGCCTCAGCAATCAGTCAACACTTCCTTCAAAGCCTGTGCCTCAATCCCTAACCTCATCGCCACCACACACAACCACAACCTTCTTCGTTGCCTCTCCAACTTGAACTCTCATCATTCGCTGCGAACTAAGCAACCCATCTTCATAACACTTGATCTCTACAACACCTTCACCTCCATCCTCACTTCAATGCACGCAAACAGTTCCAGTAAGTTCTTCTCTCTCTCTCTCACACACACACACACACGGGTTAGTTAGTATAGTTACTTCTTGTAAAGTTTGATCGAAATTTAGTTAGCTTTTTAATCGTCTCTACAGTTTAATTCATGGTTACGACTTGGTTTGAGTTTGATGATGTAACTTTCAGTTGACACTGTTTGAAGTCAACTGAAACTGAAATTCATTAAAAAGTACGGATATCAAAATCAAAACTTATTAAAAGTATAAAGACGAATTTCAGTTTTAAACGTCCATGTACCTAATAGCGTTAACTCAGATCAATTGCTTATAAACTACGACACTAAAAATCAAAATTCGATGAGGATGAACAATATTATTAACCCCATTTATATATTGTGTCTATTCAAATTTTTATGCAGAAGATGGGGGGCTGATGAATCCGTTGGAGGCATGTGTGAGTAGTGAAGTGGACAAGGAAGGAAAGAAGAGATATAAAGTATGTGAGAAACCAGAAGGATCCTTCTTTTGGGACCAAGTTCATCCTTCTCAAAATGGTTGGCTTGCCGTCTACAATCACTTAAAATCTTCCCTCCACCAACTCCTTCTCCATCAAACTTGATTCTTTTATATATATATATATATATATATGAATATTATTATTCTTCATATATATATATGAATTGTTCATTTTCAAATAAAATTATTGAACTTTATATATCCACTGCTGTATATTCTGTGTTACAATGCGTGGTCTTAATCTGTTGTTTGTTTCTATGAATGTCATGGTATTTTTTTGTTGGTTTTAATCATATATGATCACTTTATGTGAAAATTGTTAGATTGTAAATTAGGGTCGTAAGCTCTATAAGATTAATTTACTGTAATTTAGCTTCCTCTTGTGGTTATATTTTCTAGTTCATTGATGAATACCCTTATTGCCCAAAGAAAATAGACATTAGTACTTCACAGTCCGAAATATGTGACGTTTATAATTGAATAGATCATGAAGAATTGGAATTTTTCTTTAATAAGTGGACCAAAGGGTCCCAGCCGCTTTAATTATATCATTACTTTTTTTCTTTTACAAAAGTTCGTATTGAATTTTAAGAGCTCATTCGAGTTAGATTTAGAGAGAATTTATAGAAATACTTAGAAATCATCAATCAAGCATTCCTCAGGGTGAGGGTTCGAACACTGGGGAGTGACAACCGTGACAATTAATGCAACCTTAAAGAGGTTGTCTCATCGCTACCTTGCTACCACCGTAAGGTCTCCTCGTAGGGGGTTCGGATTAGTCTGGGGCGGGCAATGAACCCAGGATACCCCCGGATGGTTTATACCAAAAAAAAAAGAAACAAGCTCTTTACCAATTAAATCAACCTTACTGTATGTTTATTGTATGCATGTTGTTAGCTCAAAATGAAGTGCTTGTTTGGGAATACCATTTCCCAAACGGTGGATACATTCCAATATAAAACTATTTTAAAATCTGTAAAAACCATCTCGAAATTCATAAAATCATCTTGAAATCCACAAAATACCTCAAAATCTGTAAACTCATTTCTCCTAATGAAATTCTCAAAACACACACGAAGAGTGGTTAGCCTTAGTAATAATGCGACTTGCAAAAGTTGTGTCCATCTCAGAAAAGCATTTGCTTTTTAGACGTGTCCCAACCAGAGCAGAGCAATAAATAAAACACCGAATTTAAACATCGATATGTATGCTATGGATACTTGATAAGTTTTTGAAAAGGGATTGAGAATATGGCAAGTGATGTTGATCAAAAATATCTTTTGATTTCGCCTTGAATTTAATTAGAAAATATGTTGAATAGATGACAATTCCAATCATTTTAATGATGATTAATAGACTGATTAAAAAACTCAAAAATTATCATGATACTAGGGAAAAAATTGGGAAAATTACCCAGAGGTTCCAAGTAATAGAATTAACTACAAAATGATCTCAAAGATTCATAAAATTACCATAAAGTCCCAGGAGTAGCTGCTGAGGTTGTCATTAACAACTTTACTAACCTTCATTAATAAACTTCAGCAGCTAGTCCTAGGACCTTATGGTAATTTTATGAATCTTTAGGATCATTTGGTAGTTAATTCTATTATTTGGAACCTCTGGGTAATTTTTTCCAAAATTGAGAAAATTATCGTGAGGTTCCGAGTAATTTTCCCGAAAAAATTCCCTTATGTACAAAACAAGCATCCAAACTTAAGTGTACAACTTTCTTGTTCATCATCCCCTTCCTCTTCCTCATGTTCATCAACTAATAACAAACAAGATGGCTTTGTCCTTCTTCACACCATCTCTTCTTTTACCATTATCTCTACCTCTCTCTTTCATGACGGCCAGCAACAAAGCTCTAGCAGGTGACCCAGATATCATCTCAGATTTCACAGTCCCACAAAACAGTAACAACACCACAATCAATGGATCTTTCTTCACTTACACGGGACTCCGAGGATTGATCCAACATCATAATCATCCTCAAATTCCTCAAACACCAGCATCATCATCATTCAAAGCAACAAAAGTGACTATGCTTGAGTTCCCAGCTCTAAATGGCCAAAGCATATCATATGCTCTGTTTCAGTTCCCTTCTGGTACCATCAACCCTCCCCACACTCACCCTCGTTCCTCAGAGCTCCTGTTCCTTCTTCATGGCTCATTACAAGTAGGTTTCGTCGACACGAAACGCAGTCTCTACACACAAACCCTAGAAGCTGGAGATCTGTTCATATTTCCAAAGGGTTTGATCCATTATCAGTATAATCCTCATGTTGCTCATGCCAC
>JANTPZ010004073.1:0-18448 GCA_025593235.1 Vachellia pachyceras
GGGATCCAACTCATATTAACATTTTTATATAAAAAGACATGAATTATAAAGAGAGAAAATGAACTGAATAGAATTTGGGGGATTTGAATTGCATTGATATTATGTGGACAAGATGACACATGCTGATCTATACATTGAGGTAAGAACACGTAAGCATAACTTAGCTGACTTGAGCACTTTGACTCATGACGACAACAACTTAATTGTGCATATAATTAATACCATATAGTCCCACATAAGCAATTTAATTGTTAAAAAATCCTTTGAATTATCAGTATGTCATTATGATTTGGTATTTATTTTATCAGGTTTTACACGAGACTGCATAGTAATTCTCTCAGTAATATATCGCTATCCCCTTTGGTGCGCCAACTGAAATAATATCATTTTAAAACCTATATGCGTACGCAAAATCCAGATCAGGATGATGAATCTCACAAGAGATAGAGCTCTTTATCGGATAATTATTTATCTGAGATCTGCATAAAGTAATGTCGGAGAATTTTAAGTAGCTATATGAATATATATTATACTTTGCTGCAAAAGCAAAAACAAGACAAGGAAATCCCTTTTGATCAAGTTGAATATTATTATAAAAGATTTACGTACACAAGTTATCCTCATTTGCAATTTTTCCTTTAAATTTGTCCCCCTTCTTCCACTCTTGTTTTTCTCAATTAAGTTGGCTTTGAATTGAATGTGTCAGCATTTGAGTCTGAACTTAACTATATTGATATGCCTTTGCTTCATAATCAAGCAATGTCATTAATTAGGACAACGTCCGTCATGCGTCCCCTAATAATTATTCACTTAACTTGCTTTAATATATATATATATATATAACATAGCTTTTCACTTGTGATTTACTTATATATGCATCTGTCACACGCTTTGCTCTCTCTCTCTCTCTCTCATTGGTGGTTTGCTTAATGGCAAAGCATTCATAGTTGTTTGCCTAATCCAGTTCTTAATTACAATATTAGGCCATATTTGGTATGTAGGACTGGGGTTGGAATTGAGATTAAGTCAGGGAATGAATGAGCCAAGTTGTGTGGGAGAGAGAGGAACTTCTCATTTTCCTTTCACATTCCCTTTTTTTTTTCCTTTTTAACATAAGCTATATGTTTAAAAAAATAATTTTATTATTTTCTTTATTGCAGTATTTACATCAGAATTTACCAATTAGAATTTAATTAGTTATTTTTTATAATTTAAAATTTTGATAATTATTTTATCAATGAATAAATCTGAATGCTTCAAATGTTAAACTAATGTTTATAAACAAAGGAAGGGAATGAGAAGGGCAAGGAGAGGTTCCTCTCCAATTATTTTGTTATGTGATATTTCGGATAATCTGGGATTGAAAAAACCCACCATCTCTGTTAGTATTATTTTTTTTTGTTCCTGGGATCAAATATTTTGGAGACAAAAATATCCCTATCTATAATAACTTTTGGGCAAATTAATCATTGAATTATGAAATTAACTAATGCCTCACATGAATAGAAATCAACCAGCCAGCATATATTAGTTGTTTAATCAAGCAAAAACAATAGTCCAATTATGTTGAGGTTATCTTAAGTAATTAATGACTTAAATGTGAGATGCTGTTTGGATTAAAAAATGTAAAGGTTTCGAACCTTACAATTAACCAAAAATAAAGTTGACGGTGTTCTTTTTGTTAAGTACATGTATCCTTCTTAAATGGTAATCCCATTAGAATTACTGTTGGATGCTAAATATGGATATCTTTTACAGTGAAAATTTGAACATTGATTTATAATGAATAACTAACCATCTTTGCTACACGCAACCTAGTTAATAAGTTGACCGTGTTTAATTATAATTTTTTTTTTTGCTACAAAAATTTTAGGTAAGGGGTTGGGTTCACCCACAAGCCAAGGTCAGGGCGAAATCTTCTTTCCTTTTAGGTCATACCAATGTTGGGTAGGGCGAGCCGTCAATTACCCTCAGGCTTTTACTTAAGCACCCCAGAGCTAGAATGCCTCCCCAAGCGCTGCGACTGGAGCCACAACAAAGTGACATTCCCCGGTATCGAACCCTCTCCCTTTCGTGAGAGTGTCAAATATATTCACTAGCTGAACCCACGGACAATGGGTGTGTTTAATTATAATTTTCATCACTAATACAAGCTAAAATCGCCATGGGCCTATGAAAGAAGCAAGTTGAAGGTTTTAACTATGGGCCTACGAATCAACAAGTTATCCTCAAACCCACTACCGAATCTCTGGCCCACATAGCTATTTAATAGCTTTTACTATTATTTTTTTATGAACACTTGATTATATTAAATTCAAGTATTATCGAATTTAATTCATAGTAAATCATTCAAAAAAATTTGTTTAATTCACACAAGCTCCAACTTGAACTCAATACAACTTATCTTCATCCAAGTATAAATGATTTACATTTGGAAAACTTTTATACATAATTAATTAAAGATAAATTGCATACAATTAAAGAAGGGTTTTACTTGTTAAAGATTAGTTGCACTAGGTATTTTAATTTTGGACAATAAAACTTCACAAGCAGGAAATTTTAATAAATTTTCCCTTATTTAAAACTCTCCATTTTCATTTTCTTCATTTTGCAAATTGTGAAAATTTATGTGTACAATGCACAAGTTCAGAGCAATTTTATATGAATAAGCCAATTTCACACTAATATTATTCACAAAAGTAACTTGTTTCATTTCACCTTAATTCCCTTACAATTTGTCATTTTAACTTATTGACTTCAAAATACCATCACTACAAGTACTTGTACATTAATAAACAAAAGACAAAGGAAAAATTACATACATACACCCACCCCCATTATACTCTTAACTATACCTCCCCCAAAAGTAAAAAAATTACAATTCTAAACCCAAAACTAACAGGAAACATCATATCGAAGGACCCCAGATCTTAAGAAAATTAAAGTTAAAATGATCTTAAAATTTCTATAATTCTTAAGATCTTTTAAACTGAATTTTTCAAAATCTAGGTCCTTCGAAATAATTTTCTTGGGAACTAAAAAAAACCCTACTTTGAGTTTATTTAATTATGGAGAATTCAAATTGTCATATATATCAGCTGGAGGAATGAAATGATCCATGGAGAGTCCTGGGACGTTGAACATAACATCATCAATGGTCCAGATCTCTTCCATTCTGGTTCTGCTATGCTGCATCGACGTCTCTCCAAATCGGAACACCGTAGCAATCGATCGCCCTCGATGAGCAATCAAGATTCCATCAACGTCTTTGTAGTCACCGATGGTGCTGCCTATGGTGGTCTCCCAATACACTGTATCATTATCCTCCGGGGTTTGAATCCTTGTGAGGTGAGAGTCCTCCAAGTATACGAGGAGCCCACTCTTTTGACAAAAATACCCATACAATATGTGCCTTATTACTTCAGCGGCCCCCTCACTTCGTTCAACCACAGCCGCACGATCAGCAGATACTTTTAGGACAAAGCAATCAACGTCTCCGATTCTATTTTCGCCCAAGCATTGTGCGTTGGCGAATAAGCTCGCTGTGCTCTTTGGATCCAACCCCTGTGATGAGGGGGAAAAAATATCCAGATCAATTCTTTATACAAATAAATATTTTTAAAAATGATATTACGTAATTTATCTTTAATATAAAACCCTTTGTAAAATTTACGGTGTAATATTTAATATATATATATATATTATTTTTCAAATATTTTATTCATAATCATAACCATCCGTCTCTTATTTGAAAGAAATGCTCCATCCAATATTCAATAATGGCCATTTTTAATTAATTACATATATTAAGAAAATAAGGGCACATGTGGCGAAAAAGGAGAAGAAAAATAAACAATGCTCTAAACACATGCATATTATAAGCGTATAAAAAACATGGATATTATAAAATGACCAATAATTAGGACAAAAAAGATTAGTTTCGGAAATGATGACCAATATTAGTATATATGTGTGATTTTTTTTTTACATCTTAACAGTTAGTCTTCGATCAAACTTTAGTTTTAATTTATGTAGTTTTAAATTATGATTTTTTATCCTATAATGTTATAAAGACTTGGAATTTGTTTGGTTCAACCCACTATTCCATGACTGCATGCATTAGAAATGTTGATTGAATTTATGTGAAGGGTAAAATAGACTTTTTGTTACATGTGACATCTCCCCAAAAAACTTCTATACAATAAAACTACGAAGTGATCGCGTGGAATGTTGGAACTATGTGGCAGTACCAGTAATTTGGGTTGAACCTTAAGCCCATTAAAATTTGACTGATTCGGGTTGGCAACTGTGGGCGGGCTCCTTCTCCGCCATGCCTAACCCTTTTTATAAAATTAATATATTTTATATTTTCTTCCATTTTTTATTTCAAAAATTTTTTATGTAGTATGATAAACAATGTTTTATACATTTAAAAATAGTTTAAAAGACTTTATTTTTCATATAAACTTTCTATGACACTATATTTAAAATTATAATAAAAACATTAATGTTTACATTTTTAAAAAAAACTTGAAAATGTTATTATTGAAAAGTTAATGATCGGAAGAGAATCATGTAATTATATAGTTATATTACCAACAAAAATAGAAAAAAGAGTTTTAATTTTAAAAAATATACATTTGGTGTCGCGGGTTGCCTATAGGGGTGTGCAACGGGGAGACGGGGGGCTGCCCGTGGGGTACCCCGTGTCCTGCCCGTTAAGGAGACCACAGGTACGGGGTGCCCCGTACCCATGGTCTAACCCGTTTAGACCCGTGCCTATAGGCCCGGGTTTAAACGGGCAGGAGGTCTCGGGTAACGGGTTTCCCGTGACCCCTCCCAAACCCCATCAGTTGAAGCGATAATATTCAGTTCCAGCAAAGGAATAGTATAAACAAACAGAAAGATTCGTGAATGTGGTATTATTGTAACTAAAATTGTATCTAAATTACCTTTCCATCATATACAGATATACTTGATCCAAGTGGAGATGAAACCGAAGAAGATCTGAGAAGGAGGGGTTTGCGGAACCAAATCAGAGACTTGACCAGTTGGATAAGAGATTTGGCCACTAGCACGAGGAGCATGATGAACAGGATCTTGGATTGGGCTGATATACTGATGGGCCTTGAAGACAACTCCATAGAACTGAGACTTCAAGTTATGTTGCACGAGGAGCAGGAGGAACAGGATCTCAGATCGATTTTTGGGAACCCAGGAGATTACGTCGACGCCGCTGATTATGAAGCTCTGCTGCTTACCTTACCAGAAAGTGATGGAAGCGAGAGAAGAGGGGCTCCACCTGCCGCAAAATCTGCGGTGGAGTCGCTGTCGACAGTACTAGAGATTGACAGATGAGAGCAAGAGATAGAGAGTCAGAGACCCTCGCTGGGCTTTAGATGAGCGAGAGATTGAGAGATGAGAGTGGGTGTGAGCTATCTGTCTCCGTGTGATGTGAGTGACGGAGGCAAAGCACCACGCGTCGGAGGCAAGGGGGGGCAGGCAGGGTAGCTGAGGGTTTTTTATTTGAGGATTTTTTTTATTTGTTGCACGTCCCGTTTAAGTCATTACCCGATCATTTTGAACCCACCCGTTACGGGTCCAAAATGGGTAGGGTTTAACGGGTTTTTTTTTCATGGGTTGGGGGCGGGGCGAATGGGTTGGGTTTGTTTACTCAGCCCTAATTGCCTGCATCACCGGCACTGGCACTATAGCATGCAGTATGAATTATCTCTCCTAGGGTGGGGTGTGGAACACGAGGCGCAAGAAGCAGTGAGAGGATGATGACCTCAGGAGGAGCGTGACGTGGCAAGCAAGTGTCGTAAAGAGCACTGCCTCAATGTTGGGTAAAGGCTTAAAGTAAGGGGCACACTCACCCCTTCACCCACTTACTGTTTCATTTCCCTTCCTTGCAATTTCATCCATGTCCTTTCTTTTTCTTTGTTTGGTGCATAACTTTTTTATATACAAAAACTAATTTTACCAACATAATTAACATTTAAAAGTTGTTAAAAAAATTATAGAGTTGAGACACTACGAAGGGGTATTAGCTAGACACTACATGGTTTCATGTACATGTAGAATATTTGTGAAGATACATTAGAGATATAGGTAGATACATACCTGAATGATGCGGCGGAGGGGCCGTTGGGGACCTTTGGCTGCGTGTGTGCCCAGCCAGGGGGTGTGGCGCCAGGCAATCTTGCCGTTGCTGCCGGCGATGACCTTGTGGCCGGCGACCACCAGCTCGATGGACCACATTCCGGGGAGCATCTGCCAGAGAACGAAGCAGCCGTTCTCGCTGCTCCTGGTGCCGATGCACTTGACGTTCTTGCCGTAGGAGATCTCCGTCTCGCAGCATATCATCTTCACGCCGCCGCTCGCGTACATGTTCCTCGTCTCCTTCTGCTGCTTCAAACACCCCGTCGCCGCCAAATATTGCTGTATTATATACTTGGCTATCGACCTTTCCTGTTTCCATTTCAATCCGTATCACGTCATCAATGATCAATAATAATGTTTGTGTGTGTGTAGCTGAGTCATGGATCACCCACATTTCAATGATGCTGCAATGATGTGGTTCTTGTCCTATATATACACATTCACTGTTGATGAATAGCTCATCACCAATCCATGTCCAGGTTATATTTCTTTTTTTAATTGCAAGTTAATGTGATGTTTATTTTTTTAAAAAAAATTATAAACATTCCTATGAGAAATACATTGCACAAATATAGAATCCGACTCCATGTTATTTCTTATATTTATACCATTTTCTTTTGAACTAATTTATTTAAATTATAAACTAATATATAATTTAATGTTATGTACAAGTATTTTAGATGCATGTATGTCACATTTGTTTTTATTAATTAACTAATTCACTTCACTTCCTTGATAATCCACCCAAATTTTTTCAGCAGCTCAGGGAGGAATTTGAAAGCTGTAATGGTGGGCAACGAGAGTATACATAAAAGAAAGAGAGAGAACTTACAACAGGTACATCTTTGATGAGATGAATGGTGTGGGTGGGATCATGGGCTAAAGGAATAGGAGCCAAGGGACAACCTAAGACACCAAGAATGAGTCTCAAATCTTGTGTCTTTGCTTGAATTGTTCCATAGAAAGACTGTGCCAAGCTCCCAGAAGGAGATATCTTCTGAGCCTTAAACCATTCTCTTATCACTTCCCATGACCTCTCCTTCTTATTGCCTCCTCCTTCCTCTTGCATCTCAGGGTCTGGTCCTTCCATTAATGGCGTCAACGGCTGTGGAGCCCAGCTCTGCCTCCACCTTCCCTTCGAACCCATACTCTTGTTAACTTTACTTTCGTAACTTATTAGCTTCTGCTATATGAAACCAGAAAGCAGAATAGCAGAAAGAAGAAGAAGAAGAAGAAGAAGAAGAAGAAGAAGAAGAAGAACAATAACAACAACAACAACAACAAGGGATTGGTATTATCAGAGTGGAGATGGGATAGGGGGAGGAGACAGGAGTATAAAAGGGGAGAGACAAAAGGGACAGATGATCTGTAGAGGGAGAGAGGATTAAAGTGAAATGATATATAAATTAACAAAACAAACTCGCATGTTGGCCTGTCTATTTGCTTTATTCTCTCTTCGTTTATTTACACTTGCTTGCTTTGGGGCTCGAGCTTTGTCGTTTCTCTTCCTTTTATTCTCTCTTCTTGAGCCCCATGACCCTCAACTACAGATTGCCCCACACAAATACTGTAGTACTCTTGATCCATCCATCTCTTGCTTACCATCACTCTCCCACTTTTCCCACAAAATTACGGTTCCTTTTTTTGCCTTCAAGTTCATACTCCATCCAACGTTCATTCTTATCATTTAAGTATCTTAAGTGTGTCCGCTACATCTTACGGAGTCTCACAAATAAATCCATTGATTTTTTTGGTTGGAGTCACTTGTACAAAAAGGATTTTTTTTATATGGAAACTTGTATTCATAGGTCTAAAAGAAGCAAAGTCTAAGCAACATAGCAGTTAACTTTCGTCAAAAGAAGCAAAGTCTAAGCTAACTTTCGTCACTAATCACTCCTCTTGATGAGGAGGTGGAGGTTTATCAAGAATATAAAGATTTATCTTCATGATATGAGAGGAGTTGAGATAAATAATAAAAAAGAATTATTTTTTTCTTATGGGATTTTTAGGCTCAAATCCCATAGAAGGAAGCTATTTATGAAAATGTCTCAAAAGATTGTCAATGAGAAGTCGAAGAGAGCACCATTGACAAGTGGAATAGCTACTATTGACAACATCTTGGGACCTTTTCATAAATAACTTCCTTCTATGGAACTTAAGTCTAGAACTCCCTTTTCCTCCTATCTATATGATTGACAACTACTTACCAATCCCCATGCACAACTAATCTATAACTACAAGAAAAATGCTATTTACGACGGAAAAATCTATCCCTAAATAGCCATTTTCCATCAAAAAATTTCATTTAACGACAGAAAATATTAACGACTCTCATTTTAGTGAGAGAAAATAATCATTTAGCGACGAATTTTTCGTAACTAAATGGCATTTTTCTGGTAGTTTTATTGGTAATATCATAAGTCTAAATTGTATTCTTCACAAATGGTTTGAAAAGAGTGTTTTTTTTTTGCATGAGCACCCAGTATATTGACCAGACCTTAAGGAGTTGCAAATTAAATTAATTCAGATTGGTCATTATTGCAAGATCTATTCGAGCTGCTACCTCAACATTTAGATTGTTGCATCCCTAAAGGATCAAATCCATAACCTTTTATTAAGTTAGAACAACTTCTAGTTATTGATTCAGAGAGTTAATTTAATCCACTTGATGCATAATTGCTCTTTAATTTTCGGTTCACTATGTGATCAAACTCGATCATAAGCTAAATCTTAACGTGACTTCTAAAAAAAAGGATGGTTTTTGCGCAAAAAATGACTCATGATTCTCATTTAATTTTTTATAGACTTCACATTTTCATGATTCTATATGGTTTGTTTGTTTTTTTAATGAAGAATGTAAGGTACATGTTAACAAATAGGTAACACATAATCGAATGATGTAATAACTATTCTCATATGTAGCGGAACTTGTTTGTTAAGTAAGTTGGCGTAACATTGTTGTTAATTAGGAAATTCTCCACCAGCCTTAATTAAATTCTATTGGTTCATCAAGATTATCCAAATATGAAAACCGGCTTATGTACCCATTTGAAAATTTGGTAGAGAAGTACTTTTACGTAAGTTGAGGTAAATATGTGAAGGAGATTATCTCGTTTTGCGAAAAAATACTATTGAATGTGCGTTTAACTTTTCTTAACGCTTTGCCAAACAAGCCCTATATATGATTGCATGATCTCAAGTTTCACCAAACCATATATATATACACAATAATGTAGCTTAAAATTAATAGATTGTTGAATTCTAGTAGTGAGATTGTATCGTGAAAATGATTATTGTTACGTTACTATATATATATATATATATATATATATATGAATAACACAACTTAACTAAAAAATTATAAACTTTGATATGGATCAATTTTATGATTAATTCACTTTCTTAAAAGACATGAATTTCAAAAGGGCCCCACGTATTCTATTTATGGGAAAGCCATAGCGTTCAAGCCTTATATAGTTTATAGTACACACACATTATTGACTATTAGAAAAATATTATTTAGTGATGAAAAATCTATCACTAAATGGTTATTTTCTATCAGAAAATTTTCATTTAACGGCAGAAAATATTAGCAACCCTCGTTTTAGCGATGGAAAATAGCTATTTAGCGATCCGTCGTTAAATGACATTTTTCTGGTAGTAATTTTAATTATCTTTTTAATCCTTCTCATCCTCTCAAAATGTCTCTTGCTTCTTCTTGTCATTCTAATTTTCCTCAAGAAAGTTTAACCAAACAGATTAAGTGAAAATCTCTGTTTAAATAATATAGCAACAGCTACGCAATTTTTTTGCCAAATTAATTATGTGCATAATATAATGTTTGTGAGCGTAATTCAATTAATTATAAAGATTGAAGAAAACATTAAATTTATTAAAAAGAAACATCGATCGATCATGATTTATACAAACGATCAATCACGTGTTTAAAGAAGATTTTTTGATCATACAGAGTTGGTAGATCATTAATAATTAAATCATATGGATCCTATCCCAAATTAATAGGACAAATCTAGATATATATATCTTCTTTTAATAAGGGAGAAAAAAATACTATAACGTGAACTGATTAATTTATTAATCTCATTCAATGTTACTTAGATTTTTTTGTAACTTTGAATGTTTTCTCAAATCCCAACCAATTAACGTGTTTGTTTGAAAAATCTTATTTACTCCCTAAAAGCACGTTTAATAGTGTTTTTCAGCAAAACGAGATAATCTCCTCTACCAACTTGTGTAAAAGTACTTTTTCTACCGTGTTCCCAAACAGGCCAAATATTTTCCTTGCCAATTAGATAATTTTTTTTAAAAAACAATGTATATGGCTAGCATCCTGAATTCTTAATTGTGGCATTGTGATGTTTCACCAACTTAAATAAAAAGGTCAAATGACCCCATAATGTGTCCACTATCAGTCCTTTTGATATGATGACTTCCCTACACCATCTTGTCTGAATGGGGAATATTTGAAAGAATGTTAATTTATTAATAATAGAGACAAAGATCCATTAACAATTAGGTGGGTAAATTTATTTATTCTTTAATTTAGAAAAAGAAGAAGTGAGTGATGAGTAGAGAAAGAAGGATTGAGAGATCTTGTAAGCTAAGAAGTGTTTTTTGCACAAAAGAAGGATGAAGTGTAACTTTCATTTGGTAGAAGAGGCCGCATCCATAACTACATCCACACACACACATCCTTTTTCACTTTGTTCACAAATCCACATCATCTAAATATATATCCCTATATATTTACCCATGCTAAAATTAAATTTTATCCATTGTATACACTTAACACACACACACACATGAATAATAAATACACAAAATTTAAGGAATGAATTGTATTATTGAAAAAATTTATATTAATTTATGTAATTAATATTGTTTATGCATATAAATCTTGAAATGTTGAGTTGTGTGTATATAGCTTCCATAAATTTTTGAAGACGGCAATGACTTAGTATATAAACCTTTAAATTTATGTAAGATAACTATTTTATTGTTAATTTTTCAATATTTTTATTATATTGAGAGAATTATTTTTAATTGGGTTTAAAAATATTAAATTGATCCGGTAGTTATAATACCATATAGAACTATAAAGAAAGTAATGATTTTCAGGGAAATATATGATTTTTTATTTTTTAAAATTGATTTTTCCACTTTTTTAATCATTTAATTGATTTTATCCTGATATATTGTTTAGTTGCTTAGTCTTACTTTAAGTTCATTTTCTTTTGTTCTTTTAAATGCTTCTATAAATAAAAATTTCTCTATCTATATTTAATGGAAAAATCAGCAAACACTACCAGAAAAATGCCATTTAGCGACGGAAAATCCATCGCTAAATGACTATTTTTCATCACTAAAATGAGGGTCGTTAATATTTTTCGTCACTAAATAGAAATTTGCTGATGGAAAATAGGCATTCAACGATGAATTTTTCCATCACTAAATATCATTTTTTGGCAATGGAAGAGTTCCGATTTAAAAATTTTATAAGCCATACATAAGGATTGGTTATACTTTTATCTACAAAAATATTGATATTCTGTAAGATTTTATACATACTTCAATTGAAGACATTCTAATCAATAAAATTTTTAAATAAAAACTTTTTACTAACTTTTCCTATACATGTTAACATTTTGAACATCTTTCGATAAATCCAACTTGTAATCAGAGTTTCTTTTGTTGTGATTAGCTTGGGATGCATGCGTTTTTGGGATTGCACTAGCTAGCTTGTTATATCATTATTCAATGAAAATGCTCTTTTTCAAAATAAAAGAAGGAAATAAACAGTAAGAAGGTTGGTAAGGGGTTATTGAAGTTTGAAAAATAAATAGCTGTTTTCTGAGTTGTATTATAACTTAATTTAATTTACTATTGATTGTTTATATATTAATGACATTGATGCAGCCCTCTATTACCTTTTTGCATTTTCAAAAACACTATTAGCTTTGAGACTGGCTTCTTTCTCTCTCTTTGTTTTTTTTTGGGATTCAGACCCTTTTCTTTTTAAATTTTTTCACAGATGACTTTAACCAGAATAAATGTGAGTACATGCACTATCAGAAAAATTTTATTTACCGACGGAAAATTCATCCTTAAATGACTATTTTTTATCTCTAAAATGAGGGTTACTAACATTTTTCGTTTGCTAAATGAAAATTTTCTGATGGAAAATTATCATTTAATTAACGATAGATTTTTCTGTGGCTAAATATTATTTTTCTGATGCTTCAGCTTTGCTATGGATGATTAAAAAAAAGGCAAAAAAAAAAAAAAACACATTGAATCGCACAATAAAGTAGTCGTGTGTTTCACACATAACATGACTTTTCTCTGCATCACTCCAGATTAATCCTTCAAAATATCAATCATGGGCAAGATATTTATTTACATCCAAAATTTAGGATTTTTTTTAAAAAAATATCATTTTAAGAACCTTGTTTATAATTAAGGATGATAACAAAGTTTACATCCACATGCAGCGGTCCAGCCAGAAGCTTGTAGTAGTGGGGAAATTTTTTTTACTTTCAAATAAATGCAAGAGACTTGCTAGTATAAATAATTTGAGTTGTTTAAATTTTAACAATTAGTATGTGCATAATAAAAATCTAATAGTAATTTACAACATACAAAAAAATTGAGTGGGGGCATTTACCCATCCTCGACGAAATTGGCTTTGCCACTGTCCACATGCCGTTTCTATATATTGTTGGTAAGCGGGTGAATTCAAAAGAATACAAATTATTTCATCCGATGCTAAACGTAAGATTTATTTACCTACTTTGACTATGATAAAAACTTTAGTTAATGTGATTTTTTTTTTGCTTCTAAAACACTATAATAATCTTCCTTAAATCTCTTTCCCGCTCTTATCTAATTATTTGTCGATGGAACATTTATAGGATAATTTACTAATTTGTGAAAAAATTGACAAAAACTAAAAATAAATCATTACATTTATGATCAAGATCAACTGCCAATTAGATACTTTTTTTTTTTGGCCAACTACTTCCAATTAGATACTTTTTTTTTGCCAGAACTTCCAATTAGATACTACACAAAGGACATGAGGAGTATTTAGTATTCTTTCCAAGTTGTGGTTTAAATAAATTAGACATGTAGATTCTTTTAAGGGATGGGCTGGGCCTTAAAAATCAAAGAGTTTTTAGTGTAAACAAGGTTTTGGGCTAACCATGTAATAAGCCCTGAAAATACTGGCTAAAGCCTAGGCTACTTGTTAACGTCTGTTTTATTTTCCCCCCCAAATTTCTAAGTGTGGGTCAATTTTTTTATTTTATTTTGGATGCTCGATTAAGGTTTGTATTTTGTATTATTCAATTTGGATATTAATTTATTGGCCTTTTGGAGTTTGTATACTCATTACGATACTAAATTAAGAATTTAACTTCCCTTAAAAATTATGCCAAAGATTTTGACATTATGAACTAGGAAGGGTAGTTATTTGCCATTTTTGTTGACTTCAAAATGTCCATGCTCACCAACACATATTTCGTCTAGGCGACCCTTCAGAT
Source organism: Vachellia pachyceras (assembly GCA_025593235.1). Classification (NCBI taxonomy): domain Eukaryota; kingdom Viridiplantae; phylum Streptophyta; class Magnoliopsida; order Fabales; family Fabaceae; genus Vachellia; species Vachellia pachyceras. The sequence goes on from JANTPZ010004073.1 coordinate 13,725, forward strand.
TCCTTTGAGTCTCGAATTTGTCCCTGCTCAACACAGAAGGATGATTCTATCTAACCTGCGTTAATTAAGATTAAGTTCTTTGAATCTACTGATCGATGAAATTAAGACAGTGTTTTACTGACTTTGCTGTGTTCCCCAAAGTTTAAAGGATGAGTAAGAAAAGGGTAGTAAAGCTTTGGATGGCTAATGGGTTCATCTCAGCCAATGAAGGGTGTGAAGTTGAAGATGATGGTATTAACTATTAAGATCATTTTTTGAGGATGTTAAGATAGATGATTAATTAACTACCACACATGATTCAAGATGCATGATATTGTTCAAGATTTAGCCCAATTGGTTACGGAGGAAGAATGTTGTAGCGGTGCATAGAAAAGTGGCCCACCTGGTGAAAGGACTCATAATCTCTCATTTTGATGGAGATGAGCGATTTCATAAATAATGGTCGTCACATTTGCACAAAGTGTAATCCTTAAAGACTCCCACAAATCTAGAGAATTATGTGGCTAATACTACTTCTTGTGACATATTTTTTGAAATATTATCTTTTGCGGGCGCTTCACCTCAAGTGTTTTCAAGAGGTGCCACTCAAAACGCTTCCCGATTTGATATGTAGATTGTGGAATTTGCAGGTTTTGATTTTAAATGATTGTATGTTCCTCCAAAAGATGCCAAAGCAACTCAAGTGCTTAAAGTCTCTCCGTCATCTACATTACAATGAATGTAGATCATTATCCAGATTGGCCCCTGAGATGGGTCAACTCACTTGCTTGAAGACCTGAAGTACGTATATTGTCGGTACTCAAAAAGGGTTCTCATTGGAAGAAGTAGGAACTCTGAAACATGAAGGAACACTTCACATCAAGCGCTTAGAGAGAGTGACAAGTGTGACGGACGCCAAAATGGCCAATTTGGCTAATAAGCGCCTAAACAAGTAGTTGGAGTTATATATCATGGGAAAGGAATTACAAACAACTTAAAATCGCACAATGTTAGTTATAGGGAAACGAGGAGAAAATTCTTGAAGCTCTTCAACCTCACAGGCAACTTAAAACTTTGTTTAGAAGAGGATATCTTAGTACCCAACTTCCTCAATGGATGGTCAATCCTACACTAAAAGATCTTAGTTGTTTAAAACTTGGATTGTAAAAATCTTTCCTGCATTTCGTCCCTAGTACGGCTTCCATCTTTGAAGCGTCTGAGTTTGTCGAACATGAATCGCATGCACTATATAGATCGATGGTGGGGTTGACGATGACAACAACAGCGGTTTCCAAGCTTTGGATTTTGTAATGTTGGAAAGGCTACCAAGTCTTATAAAGGCTACCAAGTCTTATAAAGTTGTCAAGGAATATGGAAAATTCAAATTGTTTGCAAGTTTTCATCATCTCCTTGCCCTCGAACATCTAACTATTAGAAGATGCCTTGAGGTGGAAAATTTCCATGATGTTTTACAACATATCGTGACCGATCATTACGTTTATACAATCTCAAAATCTAGCGTCCTCGCCTGATTGGTTGGGGTAGGTCGCTTGAGTTATTGGCTATATCTGGATGTCCCAAGTTGATATCACTTCCAATTAGAGCATACAGTGACTTGCAAATTTGACATCTTTGGAAAATGATAGTTGTCCGGAGTTAGGGAAGAGATGTAAAGAGGAAACAGGGGGAGGATTGGCACAAAATTGCTCATAATGTTTCACATCGTGATGTACGAGATTAAGATGCATGTTCCATGCATATGCTTATGTAACATTTCAGAAACTACGCCCTTTGTGCTGCTGCTGCTGCTAGTATTATTATGTGTTTATACAATTCTCTTACTATTAACTGTTTCATAACTGAGCTTCGTTGTTTTTACACACTACTATTAGTTGTCTGTTCATCGTTTATGATAATACACAGTCATCATGTAGGGAATAATTTAAATCAAGCTCCTATGTAACCTGGCCATTTAAAGTTACAACCCATAAATATAAGTGCAGATATCTGAAATAGAGCATTAAATGAATAATGGAATTGCAGATATGTATAAAACATCAATTTGGCTCTTCTCTTTAATAATCCAAAGATATACACCAACTGATTTTGGACACCAATATACTTTAAGCCTATACCTAAAAACTGATGATAATCATTTCCCAAAACTAATTGAAATTCACTTCAATTTGCTTTACTCGCTCAAGATATTTTACTATTTCAGGGAAAAAATTTCCCATTTGTGTAGTTATGTATATATATATAATGTGAGGTTAGTTGAATTTTTGAGGTTAGTTGAATGAATGTATATAATATTTTGGAATTGATCGAAAAGGAGGGACTAGCTAGCTAATTAAAATTGTGGAAATCTTGAGAGGAACACAGAGAGATGATCTCTTCTAGGGTTCCGTAGGTGCAGTCCTTGTATTTATTATCATCATATAAAACACATTGGCCACTCATTAATGATGGTTTTGTCTCTGAGAAATTCATTTGAGGCAAATAATCTTCCATCTCCAAATGATCCAAAGGTACTGATGTGTATGCTGCAACTTCTTCATGCATGCTTCCATAAATAGGTACCTCAATATCCTGCACACCACATTAATTAACACTATATTAATTATGGCCAACACTTACACACACATACGCACGCTTTACATGAGGATTTTTTTTTTGTGTTGGGGGTTGGGGGTGTCTTTACTTTGGAAACGTTTGGTGAGTTAGTCAAAAGTAGTTGTTGGGGATGGTGAAGAAAAGCTATAAGCATATACATATACATACATACATATATATATATTGGAGTCAGCTAGTGCAGGTTATTTTCTAGAAGAAGACCTTTATGAAAAGATATGAATTTCATCATATACTTACGCCTTTCGTAACTTTAAGATCAAAGAACTAATAATTCAAACTCATATTATGGGGGCCACTATAAGTAGAAATTACAACACATAAAGCCATGGTAAAACTTCATTGGCACTTGTACCTTGTGAGTTTTTACTTTTATGGGTTGATTAAGGATTGACATTTAAGGCATAGCTAATGAAGCTGATGATAAAGCAGAGCGACCGTTCACACACACATATGGAATCTTGTAGTCCTAGGTTAAAATGCATCCACTATATTGAAATAGTTTTCAAGTAACACTCAGCAAGCTAAACTAATTTATGATTCATATAGAATTCAAAAGTATTTTTTTCAGTTGTACCCAGTATTCTCAAGTGTTTTTAGAGTAATTTTGCTCTTATTTTTGGATGTTGGATGCGTACAAAAAGTTGTAAAAATAGCTTGTGACACTGAATGTTACCAGAAAAAAAATACTTGTAATAACTTAATCCAAGTTTTTTTTTGTGCTCCCACATGCCATAATCTTGGATAATCATGGAAATTAATTGGCTAAGACAAAAAGCGAAATTTAAACTAAAAGAAGCACCTGAAACAGATCTGATGGGCCCCCCAGAGAATACGCATTAGCTGCACTACTGTTTGCTTCATCACAAGCGAATTGTGCTTGAAAATCATCTACCATACCAGTTTCAGCGTGTATTCCTTGAGTGAGATCCGAAGAAGAAGCATCACAATTTGTAACAACTTTATTAGTATGACCACGATGGTTCACAACTTTATTATCATCTTCATCTTCTACGGTTCCTACAGATTCCTTCTTTATTGCTTCCTTATTAGTTTTGTCTTCTTCTTTAGGTAATTCCGAGGTTTGGATCGTCTTCTTGAAAACGCGACACAATGAGTACGAATTCTGTGAGATATAATCACATAAGGATTAATATTTATGAATATTAAACATACGGAAGAGGCAAGAAAAGTATAAAAGCAGCATATAAAGATAAAAAAAGAAGGTTTTAGAAAGAGTGAATACGAATAGTACAAAAAATATCACTCAAGTTCATGGATCTAATTCTGAATTCTTAATTCATAGAAAAATAAAGTTCTTAAAATCATAAAGAGAAAGCCATGTGTATGTTAAAGCTCAACAGCTATGTGGACTTGACTTATGTATGACACCATCTTTAATTTAACTTTACCTAACACTGCATAAAATTATCATTGTGATTAAAAAGAGGAAAATGAGATGTAAAGCAAACTACTGAACTTAGTGAGGATCATGGAGGAAGACTTTGGTGTCTTTTTAGGGTTTCTTCTTTCAATCATTATCAACCGTACTTCTGCAGCAGAAAACACACGACTCAAACCCCATACAATGCACTTATTAACATCACAACTAAGTACAGCAGTTTTGTTAACTTATTACTCCTTCTATCCGAAAACTCTTATATGTCATTAGCATGTAGCCCTTTTTGGTTCGCCAGCTCTGAATGAAATAGAGAATGTAACGGGTACAAGTAGTCGTTGGAAGAATCACACCTCAAAAGCTAACTATAAGAGTTGGAAAGCTCACAGCTTTGTAAGGCCTTTACTTCAAGGCAACCTTTCCCATTTGGTACTTAATACAGGCTGTCTTTGAACCCTGTACCGATTTAATGTTTTTGATTCTAAGAGGCTTTCTAGCTATAAGAATCCAACCAAAAATACATATACATACCATCAAAGATGGGTAAATACTTGCAGGTTGTGAATCAATGAGGCGATACTCGTGCATAACCCAGTTGGTTCTGATGCCATGAGGAGCTCTGCCTCTATAATACACCAACGTCTTCTTCACCCCAACAGATCGCTTTTGATGAGAACTCACTGGCCTATCTTTCCCTGTAGCTTTCCAATAACCA
>JANTPZ010004074.1:0-17321 GCA_025593235.1 Vachellia pachyceras
CTCTTTCTCTTTCTTACTTTCCTCTTTCATATCCATTTTTTTGCCTCGGAATCCGTAAAAGCTATAACTTCCCAAACATAAATCACTTTTCGGATTCTGTGAAACCTAATTTTTACCTCGGATTCTGTGAAACCTAGGTTTCAAACCTGGTTTCCAAACAAGTGAAGAATATGTTTTGGAAAATAGCTTTTACAGATTCCGAGGCAAAACTTAGGTTTTGAAAAGTGATTTATGTTTGGGAAGTTATTAGCTTTTACGGATTCCGAAGCAAAAAAGTGGGTAGGAAAGAGGAAAGAGAAAGAGTAGGAAAGAGGAGAAAGGAGGAAAGAGAAAACTTAGGTTTCAAACTGAGATTTTATAACCAAAATAGCTTTTGGAAAAAAAATTTGCTTGGACAAAACCTCAGTTTTGAGGTAAAACCTAGGTTCTAGAATTTGTTTCCAAACAAGCCCTATATTTCTATCTGATTTTAAGGGTTTGTGTGGAAGTGCTTTTCAAAATAACTTTTACGGATTCTGAGGTAAAACCTATATTTCAGAGAATAGCTTTTTACGGATTCTATGGCAAAACTTAGGTTTTAAAATATTGTGTTTGGGAAGTTATTGGCTTTTACGAAGTTTGAGGCAAAAAGTAGAGGAAAGATGAAAAAAAAAGAAATAAAAAGTAGGAAAGAAAAAATTTATTAAGAGAGAGGATTTGATTTGATAAGAAAATAACATTTTCAAAACCTAGATTTCAAACCGAGGTTTTGTATCCAAAATGGCTTTTCTAAAAAAATGTGAGTACTTGGAGAAAACCTAAAACCTAGATTTTAGAGGTAAAACCTAGGTTTTAAAATAAAACCTAAGTTTCAAGATGGAAAGCCAAACAAACTCTAATTATATCATATACAACATGTACACATGTAATCAAGCTCACATCAGTCCATAGGAAATAAAAGGAAAAAAAGGAAAAAATGAGAAATTTACACGTAACTCTTTTTTTTAAGAAATGACAGTGCATATGTTGTCATTAAAGAGATCTTTTTTTTTCCAACGTCATTAAAGAGATATGAAATCTGAATCTAATATAAAAATAATGAAAAATATGCAGAGGCCGAGTGTATGAAGTATGAACAAAAGAAGGGAGATGGTACTGGAAATAGTCATGTCCCATTTACTGAGGACATGCTATGAATGTGTGTGTATATATATATATATATATACACGTAGAGTTGCCACTTGCCAAGGGTAACCTCAACAAACAACCCCATCTGTTATTTGCATTCATTGAAAGGCCTTTTTATCTGACCCTCTCTCACTATAAGATATATAGTAAATAAGAGTATTGATTGTTTTTAGGGAAGATTTAATCTCAGATTCTAAATAAACAAAATATTTAAGGAATTGTTTCAAGAGTGAAAATATTTAATGAGATTTCTCATTGATAATATAAGATCCTTATATTGATAACAGCATGCGCTGTGTTGACAACTTCTCATATTGTCAATGGGACCTCTCATTAAATATTTTCATTTAGGGACCATTCCATATATATTTTGTTTATTTAAGACATGAAATTAAATCTCTTTTTTTTTTTCAAAGGCTTTTATCATGATACGAATCTTGATACCAAACAAAAAATAATTTGTGGTATTAAAGAGCTTTCCGTATTTATAGCTAGGTGTATAAGGAGAGGGATTGCTGCCATGAGTGGTGCTGATGCCAACCTAAAAAGCAGAAGTTGGCTTCTTCCTTTCTTTTACTTTTGTCAAGTGATTGTTTGAAAATCACTTCCTCCTAAGGACACGTAAATTAAAGTAAAAGTATTTTGAAATTCGTAAAAAACATCTCAAAATTTATAAAAATCATTTTAAAATTTGTAAAATATCTCAGAATACGTGAATTTTTTTCTCCTAATGGAATTCCTAAACACAAAAATGGCAATAGATGCTCCCAGAATACACACTCATATTTTCGTCACATTGTACCTCAGCTGTCTCTTCCTTATTTATTAGGTTCAAATTAAGAGTAGATTTATTATCTCTCTCACTTCATTTCAAGTGAATTGCTTTTGGAGAATTCTTTTTCGTTGGTTCAATTATGTCCCACTCTTATTTATTTTGCTGTCTAGAGCAAATAATAGCACTTGCTTGAAGTTTTTTGAGTTAAAACGGCATTGGATCCCACCCCATTAATAAGTTTCGATTAAGGCTATTTTTGAGGAGGATTTGACTTCTCATGCTTTAGTTCTCTTGAAATTTTTGCGAACTTAGTAGAACCAAATTAAAAGTGAAAACCGAACTCAAATTCACCGTAACACCATTATTCTTAACATCAACAGAACCAACAAAACGATTACAGTAAATTCATATGCGATTGTAACATGAACAGTGGAGCCATTGTTCTCATTGAAAATTTTTATTCCGGGAGAAAAGGCCAGGCAGGTGTACCAAATAGTCAAATACGACCGTTGGGCTTCAAATTTTGAATGCCATGTTTCTCTCAAAAGGTGAAGGCCCAAGCAACTTTCAAAAGAAACGCGAGAGATATTCCCAGGAGAGAGAGCATGTACCAGAGGAGCCATGAAAACCGTCTCTTCCCAATCCAAATCAGGCACTGGTAGCACAACTTCGTCTCTCATGGAAGACTACAACCGATCGTCAGAAAACCGAGACACTTGCTACTACCCAGATTGCCTCAAAGACGACAATTGCGACTGTAAATTTTGCTTGGAAAGCTATGCCACTCTCGATCGTGTGCCCATGAGCATTCAGAAAAGCTCGCTCACCAAGCTCTCTGCTTCTAAACCTGATGTTGAGTACACTCCTGTCTCTTTTGATGTTTCCATTTTGTCCACACCCACATCAAATGCTTCCCACGTTTCGCCTTCCCCTACCTTCAAATCTGATGCTAGAGTGAATTTAGACGAAAAGATGAAAAATGAGAAGAAAAGAGAGTGGAATTTTTCTGGGGTCAAGCTCTTTAGATTAATCATGAGTTTGTGCTTGTTTTTATCTACGGAGGTTGCTTTTACCTTGGTTGTTTCTATGATTTTTCGACCTGTTCTGTCACCGGATGTAATGAAAAGAGTTGGCGAGAAATCATCCGCAGTGCAGGATTTGAATGGGAAGTTTAGGTTTTTGCAGAAAGAGCTGCAAGAAATTGTTAATGGGAAGGTTCAGAATTGCAGTTATGGTCACTCTGTTTGGGAAATCAAACAGGTATTGTTAATCAGAATAGTGTTTTTTTTTTTTTACTCTAATATCGAATGTCTTGAGGAACTGTGAGCTTCCATCAAATTTAAGAAATATGGAATTCCAAACATTTCCCTTTTTACCATTAAGAAATCAGAACCTACAGCTGACCAACCACTATTGTCTTTAGAATGGGGTTCTATTGAACTCGCATTGTACATTGTACAAATCAGCAGCAGAGGAGGTGGCAATCTGGGGATGGCCTCTGCAAACAGCTGGATTGCTCACAACTGGATTTTCTTCTCGAACATTCACTATATTATCTGGAAGAGTTACTGAGGTAATCCTGAGTTGATAAATGTCAGTATATGTGCTTCTAAATTAGTTGATAAATGAAATTGATTGGACATAAAATCTGCCATCTTTGCCTGACTCTCTATTTTTGCTTCGTTCAACAGTGGAATGCTGGACAAGTCGGCTATTCGATTCGAAAAGCAAATGCTTCTTGGGTACAGCCAAAATGGGGTGCCTCAGTAGTGCAATTAGATTCCAGTACGTGGGTTCTTGAGTATAAAAGGAGCTTTATTGTTGAAAACAAAAGGTTTTGTTCAGCTGCGTTAGAATTCTTCAAGTACAGGATTTCAATAGTGGTTGGAAAAGTGAAGAAGGAATTTTGGCTATTTGCTGCTTTTGTTGACCATCAATATGCTGATTTAACAGCAAACCATGGCCCCGAAATGCCAACCTGAAGGCTGAAGCCAATAACGGATAGGGGCACGTATTATCTTCTCATTGCCTGTGAGAAGTCTACGTTTTTTCTTTAGGTTCCCTCAATTGCCCTTCACTTCCAGATATTCAAGTGTATATTTTGGTCATGAATTCCAGAACTTGATTACTCTACTCTATGCAACATCTGATTACTTCATGACGAGATCATGTGCCTAAAACTAAAGTTCATTTGAATTACTGATGAAGAAAGTTTTCTCCAAGCACTGAACAACAAGCGCCTGCTTGCTTTTGGGATAGCAACATCCATCTCTCTCTCTCTCTCACACACACAGGATTTAAAAGCACAAAGTGAAATTATAGGTAGTTACCATTTACTAGCTGTATAAATCATCCAGTTCACTACCAAAAACAAGTCGCTAATAATCTTTACAGGAACAAACACCTCCTTTACAATGGTGAAACCTAGCCTATCTCTCACAACAATCTCTACCTGATAAACCTTTGAAACCAACTTCATAAAGGTATGCCAATCCTCGCATATTCTAAGATTCTTAACTATACGAATGCATGACTCTTTTCTCCCACTAATTAGCCCATAGCAAAGTGCTAACTTCTCACTATGCTATGTACTACTACTTTCTTTTCTTCCTCTTCTATATCCATCAAAATGCCTGATGCACTTGGTGTGTAGCCAGCCAGCCACCTCATCTAGCTTATCGTATATCTCACCTGCTTGTTTATGATATCTATCTGCCATTAAGAATTCGTGCACCTCATTATTCAACTCAATCTAACTATATCCCTTCTCCTTAGAAATGTCTTTATGTCTTGTTAGTTTCCTGATATGTCAAACATCTTCCCACCTTCTTTCTTTGGCATAAATGTTTGACAAAACTACAGGGCCCCATCATGATCCGGCTCTAACTCAAGAAGCCGTTTGGCAGCATATTCTCCTAATTCAAACCGTGGACTTGACAAGCAGACAGAAGGGATCCCCAAATTACAACATTGGGCACCAACGGCATTGTCTCGACCATCTCAATTCTCAAGAGCATCTCTCAAGAGATTGGCTCTACAATAGAGATCAACCATGCAACCCAGTGCTCATGTTTGGGAGAGATGCCGTAATCATTAGCCATTGACGAAAAGATTTGTCGGCCCTCCTCAACTAATCCCACATGACTGCAGGCATAAAGGACACCCACAAATGTAATCCAGCTGGGCTCAACATTTTCTTCCCTCATTCTGTGGAAAAGGTTTAAGGCATCATTAGCATCCCCATTCATGGCAACAGCATTAATCATACTGGAAAAAGACGTCACATGTTTTCTCGGCACATTCTCAAATATATCTCTTGCTCCAAGCAAGCTTCCGCATTTGGCATACATATCAATCAATGCGTTATCGACTGATAGACCTCTTCTAAACCCATTCTTATCTGCATACAAATGAATCCATTTAGCTTGATCCAGCGCGCCAAGATGAGCGCATGCAGAAATGACACTCAGCATTGTGATATGATCAGGCATGATTCCCGTTGTTGCATTTCGTCGAACAAGTTCAGAGCCTCTTGAGGCTCATCGCTTTCAGCATAGCCAGATATCATAGCACTCCAACACACCAAGTCCTTCTCAATCATTTGGTCAAATATCACGCGAGCTTCTCTACACATTCCATGTTTTGCATACCCTAAAACCATTGCAGTGGAAACAACCAGGTGTTTTGATGAGTTTATCATAGAGTAGTTGAGCCAAATCCATTGAACCACAATTTGCATACATGTTGATAAGTGCACTCTGTAAATGAAAGTCAGCAACAAGATGATTATCCCTAATGAACTCATGGATTGTTTTTCCATGGCTCAAATTTCCGGCATGGCCACAAGCAGAAAGTATCCTGCAAAGAATTATCTCATCTGGCTCCATACCAGAGCTTTTCATGTCTTCATAGAGCTCTAATACATTATCAAAAAGACCACTCAGGCAATACCTATTACAACCAAAGATCTTTAGGTTAACTCATGGCATGGCTAGAACGGAGTAGAGAAAGAAGTGGAATGTTGTGAAGCTTAATGGGAAATGAAAGCAACATAAAATATTAAAAACTAAGGGCAGCTAGAAAGTAAAGAAAAAGCATAGCAAGAAGTGAAAAGTAAATAACTTGAAACGATTTTTTGTGCGTATAATTAGAAAAAAATACCAAAAGGGGAAGTCATTGCAAGTGAAAACGCATCGTACTAAACCTTGCTCGTCTATCATAATATTCCAGGTGACAAAATCCCGGTGAGACATTTTATCAAACAGCAAGCGTGTATCTACAATCCGCCCACATGCCGAATTCATTCCAATCAACCCTTCTAAATAGAGGGATAATAATCAAAACTCAACTTTGAAGCAAGGCCATGAATCTCTAATCCCTCATTCAAGGCAGAAGCTTTGGAAACCCCTTTCAACAATGGTGGGATGCTAAACCTGTCTAAATTCGACCCATCTCTCCTCATCTTCTCATGCACCAATAGGGTCTTCTCAGGCTTGGAACCACGAGAAAATTCACGCAAGACTCTGTTACAAAAACGGGTCTCTGGGTTTTGAATTTGGCAGAAGACAGAGAGCATAGTCGAGGCCGGAGGAGGGCAGGGCACAATAGGAAAGGTCAAGCTTGAGAAGGAGGAAGTTTGATTGATCAAATCTAGACTGAAGGATTTGAGCATGAATCTGTTTATGGTGTGTAAGAGTTATGCAGGAAGCGAGCGCTGCTAACAAAGAGTTGTGCCAAGCAGAGTATGGTTTTGGGTTGCGAGGAAAAGCTAAAGTGACATGTGTGAGGCTAGACATGGTTGCTGGTTAGCAAACAAGAGATGGAGGGAAAGCAGCAGATTTGAGAGCTCTTTTATCATATATGTATCCACAAGCATCTCAACGAGAGTTCAAAGTCGGAGCAGAGTACGAGACAGTGAAAAACAAGCGCTGCGAGCCCTTCAACGCCTGATTTGTTGTGGGACTGGGTATACTTGGCCGGGGAAATAGTTTTAGGCTGGGTAGCAGAAAAGATTTTACAAAAAAGAAGATATTTGATGTAAATGTGTCACCTTTGTGTCAACTGAGGAGATTTTGTATGTGCTTCGAGATTGCTAATATCCAAGGGATGTATGGTTCAAATCAGTGCATCTCACTTGTCATTCAATTTTCTTTTCCTCCACCTTAGGTGATTGGATTATCATGAATTTAAATAGAAATCTCGGATTAGATTTTATTTCTTTCTAACTGGAACCTATTACAGGGAGTAGCATGTTGGTATTTATAGACATGAAGAAATAAAGATATTTTTTTCAGCAATTTCCTTAAGTCACCTGATCCATATATTGTCATCCTTGCTTCATGGAAGCTCTATATTTAGTGCAGCAATATTTTGCAATTGTTTTCTTATCTAAATGATTGTGAGTCACCACGCTGGATTACACCATATTGTGGGTGGATTAAAGTCAATATAAATGGAGATATGTTTCAGTTTTCTCTTAAACCAAATTGTCGAAGAATTATTAGAGACCACTTAGACTCATGGATTGTGAGATGTGCTAAAATCTTTATGTCAATGTAACCCTCATGATGCTCAAAAATGGGTAATATATAAAGGTCTTCAAATTGGTTTTGACTATGAATTTAAAAAGTTATTATTGAATCTGAAGTAAATGTACTGATTGATAAGCTCAACAGAAATTACAATACTTCTAATATTAGTATGTTATTTGCTGAAATCAATAAACTCATCTATATGGGATGGACGTTAATTATCCATTATATACCAAGAAAGTAAAACCGTTTAGCAGATACTCTTGTGATGGAGGTTATCTCCTTCACCATAGTTTACAATTCATGCTCACCTCATCTTCGGACACTATGTTTTAATGATATTTTGGGATTCTATCCCTCATGGCGTAGTCTCTTTACTTTGAGCATTTATGCTCTCTTTTTGTATAATAGAAGAAGGAAGGGGAGGGGGAGGAGAGAGAGAACAGAGGAGAGCATGAGAGAATGTAGATACGCTTGTTGTGATGACCCAAATAATCAAAAAGTATTTCACTATTCCCATCCCAAATCTGACTCCCCAATCCTACAATGAAAGATTAAAAAAAACTCAATTAATATTAAATATTGATATAGTTCACCTTTTAAATCTAAAATAAAAAAAGTTATTTTTCTTGTTCTCAGAAGATTTTTTTTAAACAATCAATTTTAAATAAGAAAGAAAAACATGCAAAATTTATGGGTAGTATGACTAATAATCCTGATATCTCAAAAATTATCATATGGGATATGTCCATGATTTGGGCAAAAAAACAAAGGATATGCCCATGATATTTGGGTTTTGAAAAAAAACGTAAAAGCAAACAAATGCGGCAACCTCCCCAGTAGTGGAGCGATTCAGGAGAAAGAAAACCGAAAACGCGAATTGAGAAAATCATTGTGCACCTGCAGGCAAAGGGGACAAATATGGGTGACGCACTGTTCAAGCTGGAGCAAGTTCTCACGTCCAAACGGGTACATCGACTTTAGGCTGTCTTCTCGAGATTTTGCTATGATCCAGCTTCAAATTTTCACCCCCAAATCCTTGATTCTTGGTGCCTTTTGCTATGCTCATTTGGAATTCTATTTGTTATTGCTATTGTTACAACTATTGGCAATTTCGGGGTATTTATTTTACTCTTTGGCAAATAGTTGATTCAGTTAGGTTTATTTAACTGGAATGTTTCCCTATATTGCAAGGTAATCATTGGAAGAAATATTCTTTCGAGTGTGTTAAGAATTGTGAGTTCTTGTAAATGCTAAGGAGGAGATGTGAGAGTTCCATGTAGCTGGTCATGATGTTGCTGCTGTTGCATGTATATCCAACAACTATGTCTGTTATATTTTTCAGGGGAAAGTGACACCCGAGGAAGCCAATATTATTAATTCATGCAAATCTAAAGCTCTTGAGGACTTCACTGATAGTGCACTTTTTGCTGGTGTATTTGCATGGTCAGGTCACTAACAACTCTTCAATATTCCCCCCTTCTGTGTGGAAGTGTCTTGAGATTTATACCGGTGCTTATCAGCCAAAACTTAACGTTCGTACGGGAGTGTTATCTGCTCAAGATTTATTGTACTCCAGTATTTTATCCATTATCTTCCGTGTGCGCTTTTTTTTTTAACGTCCCTTGATCTTGGTTACCATAATGCAGATCATCAATTTCATATTTTTTGACTTGCAACATATATGCTGCTGCGTCTTATTTGTAATAACATTGCATTTAAATAGGAGCAATATCTGCTCAAGATTTGTTATTCTTTAATTTTGCAAGCCTCTATTCCAAGGTCTGATTTGCGAAATCATTACTAAATCTATTCAACTTACTGCAGATGATCATAGTTTTATACTCCTGATATGGTTTTAGTTCTTTTTTGTTTGTGATTCTTTAATGCATCTTGATTACCTCAAACCCTCCATTGTAGCAACTTGGAAACTCAAGAGATCATTTCGAGTCAACCTTACAGCTGGTAAGATTAATATCTCTATTAGCTTTTTTCACTTGTGATCATTTCAGGCACCATTGTTCCCCTGAGACTTCCCTCCTTTTACCTCCTTTTTTTGTGCTATAATTTTTCAGGTGCTGCTTCTTTCTTTGGGTTGAGGAGATTGTTTAGATCCTTGGACTCCTCCATAGATTATATTCTTCAACTGGATGGGAGTAGAATGCAGAAGGAGTTAGCTGATATGTAAGTCTTTTGACATGCTAATTCTTAAATTTCATTTTTTTCCTGTTTGTGCAATAGTCTGGATTAGTAGCATGTTCTCTGGTATTCGTGAATAGACCTTTGAACAAGTGCTTGCTGTCATAAATTGTGCTTGTTTGGGAACACTTATATATCACCCAAAAGCACGTTCAACAGTGTTTTTCCGCAAAACGAGACAATCTCCTCCACATATTTACCTCGGCTTACGTAAAAGTACTTCTCTACCGCTTTTCCAAACAGACTCATTATATGGGACACCTGACTCCGGTTGACTTTAGTTTTTAAGCACTTGGTGGTAAGATGAATTTGATTGAGCTCAATGGATTTGTCTGATCCATGCAGCCGACCCCATTTGGTTAGACAAGGCGTTGTCATTGGTGGTGGTGGTGGTAAGATGAATTTCAGTATTGGAAATTCTGTCTGAATTGAAGTAGCTTATTAAATGCAATTGCAAGTGGTTCATTGGAGAAAAGCTATAAGAATTGTTAAGAGTATGAAATGTTTAATTCTTATGAATCGAGGAGCATGTAAGGTGAATTGAAAATCTGGTAGGAGCCTGTTCATTTTTCACATGATATTTTTCCCTCATTCACAGTAAAATTGAAAATGGAACAGTGGGAAGTCCAAACAAAATGGCTATGCAATAACAACAAATTATATCGATGGCAAGGCAATGCATTTCCAGTGATATGAAGAAAATTCATTTTTTTCCCATTTCATGTCTCACAATTTCATTGACAAAGATCAAAATTGCTTGTACCTCCTTTCAATTTCCATGCCATATTGCTTTTTTATCAGTTTTCCCCTCTGCATTCTCAAGCATGGTATTAGCACTATTAGAAGAGTGGACACACATTATGGTTCTTAAAAGGTGCAACTTGTCTGAATTAGGCTCCTCAAACTTCTAGTGTAAGCCCCATTATAACTTTAGGGAACTAAATGAAGACAATGAGCTTGTTTGTGACAACGTTTGGAAAAGCCAAACGCACGTTCAACAGTGTTTTTCCGCAAAACGAGATAATCTCCTCCACATATTTACCTTGACTTGCGTAAAAGTATTTCTCTACCGCGTTCCTAAACGGGCCCAATGTGTATCTTGGGAGAACTAGATTACCAATGGACTCTTCTTAGAGATACCAATAAATTACTTATTTTGTATTTGAATATAGGGATAGTTCTTAGAATGGCAGCAGGCATTTTAAAATTGACTGAGTGGTAAACACGATATCAAAATTTCAGTTATTTCACGCCTATTATTATATTTGATCCCAGTTATAGGAAACGTGTCTTTAGAAACTACTTCTATGCATCATGCAACATTTGTTAAACATTAAATAACAAGAACAGAATTTTTCTTTTGTTGGCCATCAACAGCGCAAGTTAAATGACAAGAAAAGTGAACATGAGGGCTTGCACTGATAAGTGATGATGCATATTTTTTAGATTTATGAAATCTGCCTGGTAAGCTGGGACCGTGATAGAAAATTAGTCACCATAATATCATTTGAATGTATCCCTCAATAGCTGTTTGGCTTCAGATTGCTGTATGCTGACTGTATTTATAGTCTGAAAATCACCCATACGAGGGAGGTGAGCAGTAGGAGAAATTTGTTTTTGTCCGTTATTTTGGTCTTCCTCACATATTGCACTTGCTTTTATTCATATGCATTCAATTTTTACGTGTGAATTATTTTCAAATGACAGATTGGTGACAGAGTTTCAGAATGATCCTTCAAAAATGAAACTTATCTCAAAGTATTTTTATACGGAGAGGGTATATGATGATTCAACCTCTCATCACCCTAAATTAAGATGGCGATACCGGAATTCCTATAGTGATAATCTTGCCAATGGTCAGAGGAAACTTGATGATGAGTTTTCAGATGGTTCCTTTGGCGACTCATATGATGACTCAAAAGATGGTTCCCAAAGCAGCTCCCAAGAAGCCTCTGATGGCGCAAAACCCACTCGTGGCACCAAGCATGTTTTAGTGAGTTTTCTTTTATATTGCTTTTGAATTAGACGGTTTTGATACTCCTGACAGAGTTCTACTTTCAATTAAGGATCATACGATCAGGACAATGGCAGAGCCAGGGGGTGGTTGTCACCCTGCCCCTCATATGCCAACAGTGGCAGAGGTTCTGTTCAGTGCTTGAGCCCCATTGAGAAACCCCTCGGCACTTACTTTTATGCCAAGAAGTACATAAATAGGATTGGTCTCTTTTTGTGCTTTGCTAAATAATTAGATCAAATTGATGTAGAAGCAATATGATGGATTGACAAACTTCTCATCAGTTTCAGTTATTTTATTATTTATCGTCACCCTATCATTTTTTAACACTAGAACCTTTTTGTTCCCGTTTCTTAGACCCCATGGAACACATAAGTTCGACACTATTTTTCAGTAAAAATATTATTCCCATACATGTCTTTTGTACTATCATAATTTCATTTAAATGAAACGAATTATCCTTATCTGAGCGTTTGAATAAATCTCATTTCCATCAATCTTTCTTTGCAGATAAACCCTGTTCTTGATGGGAAGGAAGAGACGGATCCTCTTGACTATCTTTTTGCTTTTGGCGGTCCAGTGGAAGAGATCCATCATTCTAGTTCCCCAAATAAACCACCAGGAATACACAGTCGTGGCCATAGAAGATATCACCGCAAGTGTCGGATGCGTCATCATCAAGACCTTCCCATCTCCAAAGCATGAACCTTGCAACAGCTGGATTACTCTTGCCTGACAACTCAACAATCAAGTTGAGATATAAAGATTATAATAGACTTGTATAATCTTGTTATGGTGGAGATAATTTAGAGATACCTTAGAATTCTGTCTTTTGGCAAGTTTTGCCCTTTGTTCTGTTGTTGCTTTGCGTTGTTCGAGAAAGAAAAAACCATGCATCTATGGTCTAGTAAAATGAAGTTGTTATTTAGAGGGTTCTTTTAAGTGAAGTAAGAAAGTTTGTAAGAAAGTTAGGCTCCCTCTTTTTTTTTTTTTGAATAATACTTGAATTTCATTACTTAAAACATTGAAGTTGGCACAAACTTACAAGACAATCTAACTGGTATCTATGCTTTCATCAAGCCCCTCCTCTCTAATAAATGGTGGGAATTGATCAAAGACATAAAAAGTCTCATCTATCCTATGTGCTTGGCTAATTAATCAGCAATGGGTATCACCTCTCTATAGGCATGAGTGACCACCTCTTTCCAAACCCTATGAACAGTGATCATAAGGTCGTATACCACATCTTTAAAAAAAGTAGTTAGTCACAGCCCTCTAGGGAAAAATTAATTTCTTCTATACAATCAGATTGTAAAACAACATTCTTAACACCCCTAGCCCAACACAAGTTGAGGCCTTCTATGAAATCGATCATTTTCGCAAATCGCAACCACAAGAGGAGCATTAGTGAGTTTACAGCTAAAACCACAAATCTATTTATCTTGGTGATCTTTAATGCACCCTCCACATTAGCTCCTACCATTTGCAAAGAACAAATGGGAAACTCTTGGAGCCCTAGCATTAATTTTGATCGATGTCCAAGATCCCTTGGTATTGGAACCACTGAGCTCACACTGGAGACTCTGAAAATGCTTTCAAGCTTCAATTCTTCTCTGCTTTGCATACAATCCAAGGTCCCTTTTATACTAGTTGGGACCAGACCAAGCTATCAATATCATTTAAAGGGAGTTACAAAATACTTATGAGCATTAGTGGGCAAAACGAACTGATCCTTCATGAGCCATTATGTTTCCGTTTCATTATTCACTCTTCCGTTCTGTTTCATCCTCCTCGGGTTGGACAGAACTCGCCCTCGAGTCCAATTCGGCATCATCCTCAAGATAGGGTGATAAGTCAGCAATATCGAAGGTGGCAACACGCCATATGCACCTGGTAGCTCAACCTTACATGCATTATTGTTGATCTTTTGCACAATCTTGAATGGACCATCAGCTTGAGGAGACAACTTGGCGTTCGATTGTTTAGGAAAGCGCTCTTTCCTCAAATGGATCCAAACCAAGTCTCCCACATTAAAGATCCGTTGTTTTCGGTGCTTGTCTCGTGGTGTCTTGCTTGTGGAATTCGGCTTTTGAATTCTTTCACGAGCTTGTCCATGCAACTTCTGTTCAGCCCTTTCATCTGCCTCAACGCCATTTTGCTGCTTATCAAGTGAAAGTGTTAGGTCTGAAGGACTAATGGGTCGAGCATCAGGAACAGCTTCAAACGAACGCTTCCAGTTGCTCGGTTGAAACTCATCATCTAGGCTTCCGGTTCCATCACTTTGGGTTCCTCTTTCGTCATCAAGGTCACTAATGGCTTAGCTTTCCCTCGAGGCTTTACTCAATTCACTAGGTGATAAGGGCGCTAACTTGATCTTGACACCGTCCTTGATGAAAGAGTACGTGTTTGCACGTCCATCATACTGAGCATGCCGATCGTATTGCCATGGCCTCCCCAAAAGAAGATGGCATGCGTCCATGGGCACAACATCACACAAAACTTCATCACAATATCTGTTCCCAATGGAGAAAGTAACCAAGCATTGTTTAGAAATGTTTACCTCGCTTCCAGTGGTGAGCTAATGAAGCCTGTAAGGATGCGGATGATCATACGTTGGGAGCTCCAATTTCTGCACCATGTAGTTGGATACTACATTTTCACAGCTTCCACTGTCAGTGATGACATTACAAGCTTTACCTTGGGTAGTGCAACGGGTGTGAAAAACGTTACGTCGTAACCAAGGCTCTTCTGTAATTGCAGTTGCATGCAGACTTCGACGAATCACCAAAGCCTCACCCTGATCTGCGGGTGTAATCTCATCATCATATACTGGCTCAGTTTCAAAAGCAATGGTCTGCTTCTCCTTGTCATCATCTGCAAGCGCATCCTGCATTTGTCCCTCCCTAATGGTGACAACCCTCCGGTTCGGACAATTTGCTGCAATATGGCATAATCCCTGGCATTTGAAGCATTTGATTATCTTGGAGCTAGAATCCTTGGCTGTGTAAGGCTTGTGCGTAGTGCTCGGCTGCGGTTTGTCTCGATAGCTAACCTGCTTCTCAACTCGGATTGATAATCGGATCACATCATCCAATGTCCAATATTGCTGAAGTTGAACTGGACGACTGATGTCAGCGTTTAAACCTGCAAGGTAACGAGCTATTGTCTGCTCTTCTTTCTCCTGAATGTCACACTTCATCATAAGTTACTCAAACTCTCTGGTGTATTCTTCCACGGACAACGAGCTCTATCAAAGATTCTGCAACTGAATGAAATTATCCTGGTAGTAATGTTCTGGTACAAACTTCCTGTTGAGGTGGCACCTCATTTTCTCCCAAGTCTCAATTTTGGACTTTCCCTCAAGGACCCGCTTCCGTTTAAGGTTCTCCCACCATATCGAGGCATGCTTCTTGAGTTTGAGGGCGACAATCTTGACTTTCTGCTTGTCCGGAATCTCTTTGTACTCAAATATCCGTTGAACAGTGTGAAGCCAATCCACAAACTCATCTGGCTGAAGCTTTCCTTCAAATTCGGGGATGTCCACCTTTATGTCATTATGGCGGAATCTCTATCTCTGTGTTCGGTGGCTCTCAGTTGATGACGAACTATCGTTGCCCGTCTCACCTTCAGGGGCTTCTCTGTGTCCATCAAGTAAAGCTCGTTGCAACTCTACAGTAGCTTCCAGCTACTGTATCCGACGTCTCAACTCATTCATCTCCACCTCGTGCACTGGTCTGCGTCTTGGAGGCATTTTGAGGCCTAGATTGCAAGCTTATGGGGTGGAGATGGAATAGAACGTTCTAGGGGAATATGGTCAAAGTGGTAATTATAAGAAGTTTGGGCTAAAAAAAGGGTTTTCGGGAAGTTCAGGGCTTAGTTTGTAGATATGGGAGTATTAGGGGTAGCAATGGAATTTGGGGAAAATTTAGGGGTGAAACTGTAATTTCAAAAAATATAGGGCTAAATATGTAATTTTAGGAAAGTTCAATGGTGAAAGTGCACTTTCAAAAAGTTCAGGGGTGAAAATGCAATTTTGGAAAGTTTAGGGGGGTAAAAGTGTAATTTTGGAAAGTTTAGATGCATTAATGTAATTATTGAAAAGTTTAGGGGTGAAAGTGCAATTACCGAAAGGTTGGCTGACTGGACTTCTGACGTGGCTGACATTGACACGTGTTAAACACTGAGTGGATGAGGTGTCGTTGACTGGACCCAACCGGTGACGTGGCGAATGACGTCATCGTCTTCAACCTCCAGCAGGCGCATGGAAACTCCTCTCCTTACGGGAAACTCCAGTTCTGGGTTTTCTGACCTCCTGAGCACGTTGGCGACATCAGTTTGGCTGAAAAAGGCCTGGAACTTTGAGTGTCGAGACTGGCAGTGACCCCCTTGTTGTGCTTCTCTGCAACTCCGCTCCCTGGGCGTTTTTCAGGCGGCTCCCTCTGTCTGGAACCAGGCTCTAATACCAAAAATGGTATAAGAACCATTGAGCTCACACTAGAGACTCTGAAAATGCTTTCAAGCTTCAATTCTTCTCTGCTTTGCATACAATCCAAGGTCCCTTTTATACTAGTTGGGACCAGACCAAGCTATCAATATCATTTAAAGGAAGTTACAAAATACTTATGAGCATTAGTGGGCAAAATGAAACTGATCCTTCATGAGCCATTATGTTTCTGTTTCATTATTCACTCTTCCGTTCCGTTTCATCCCTCCTCAACGACATCTCTAATAATGTGATTTAGATGCTTGATGGATAAAGTGAAGATATATGAGGATATTGGGTCACCCTGTCTGATCCCTCTAGTAGGATAAAAAGTGTCTGTAGCTTCCCCATTCCAAAGCACTTTTAAAGCTGACGTAGATATACAAGCCATAATGAGGTCACTTATCGCCCCCTTTTATCCAAGGTTTGAAGGGTGTCCTTGATAAAGCCCCATTCCAGTCTATCATATGCTTTCTCTGGGTCCGCTTCAACTTTCATTCACCCTGACTTTCCTCATTTGGTCTTCATAGGATGAATTAATTCTTGTGCCACAATAACATTATCATCGCTCTGTCTGCCAACTATAAAGTTGCATTGATGATTCCCAACCACCTTCCCCATGACCAATCAAAGATGACGACCGAGGATTCTCATCATGACTTTGTAACTAACATCGCACAGAGATTGGTTTGAAATCCTTAATACTTGCAGTGTTCTTCATTTTGGGAATGAGGGCAATATTCGTGTCATTTAACTCTCTAACCTTCACTGGGTTAGAAAAAAAATCTATTTCACCAAATCGCACAAGTATTCACCAATGATATGACAAAATTCATGGTAGAAAAAGTCTTGAATCCCTTCAGATCCAGAAGCTTTGAAAGCTCCCAAGTTAAAACTGCCTACTTAATCTCAGCATTACCTACCTTCGCATAAAGGTTTTTAATCTCTTCCGCTGTGAGCCTTGGGAACGTATGACCAGTCTCACAAAATCTTATAGAGACCTGTTCAGTTCTGAAGAGTTGGTGATAAAACTCTAGTGTCTAATGCCATCTCCTTAAGATGCTATTGATTATAAATCCATTCTCCTTTTTAGGCTCTCTTTTTAATGTGAGGGAGCAGGCCCAAAAAAAAAGTTATTTTTAAGGACAAACA
>JANTPZ010004076.1:0-18389 GCA_025593235.1 Vachellia pachyceras
CTTGTGGTCTTGAGTTTGGTAATGTTACTATGGATTACTATCATATATTGTTTGCTGTCAGGTTGAAGTTTTTGGGTCTTTCGGGATTGGACTATATCCACCTACTAGTGACATTGATGTAAGTGTGATTGCTTCTCTGGTTTTAATCCTTTGTTGTAATCAAATTTCTTAGTTTACTTCATCAAATCCTTTAATGTAGGTTGTGTATTACTATTTTATTTCAAATTCATAACTCACTGAAAAAGTGAAGAAGCTTTCATATACTTTGTAGTTTGTAACATTGCTTTTTATTTTCTTAACTTCACAACAGGATTGATGATGTTTGGCAGCCTTTAAGTCAAATAAGATTACGGCCATTCTGATTAGATCCTGCTTGGGTTGTAAATGATAGCTGGTGTGGTTGTAAATGAAGCTGTTTGGATTGTAAATAACAGCTGGTAGGGTTTTAAATGATGCCTGCTGGGATGTAAATGAAGCCTAGTGGGGTTGTTAATGACAGCTGATTGTATTGTAAATGAAAGCTGCTTGGGTTGTAAATGAAGCCTGGCGGGGTTGATACTGACTGCTGTTTGGGTTGTAAATGACAACTGGTGTGTTTGTAAATGAAGCTGCTTGGGTTGTAAATAACAGCTGGTAAGGTTGTAAATGATGTCTACTGGGTTGTAAATGAAGCCTGGTGGGGTTGTTAATGATAGCTGATTGTATTGTAAATGAAAGTTGCTTGGGTTGTAAATGAAGCCTGGCGGGGTTGTTAGTGACTGCTGTTTGGGTTGTAAATGACAACTAGTGTGGTTGCAAATGAAGATGCTTAAGTTGTAATTAACAGCTGATAGGATTGTAAATGATGCCTGGTGGGATTGTTAATGACAGCTGATTGTATTGTAAATGAAAGCTGCTTGGGTTGTAAATAACAACTGGTGGGGTTGTTAATCAAGACTGGTTGGTTTGTAAATGAAGCCTAGTTGAGTTGTAACTAATTCCCATAAATTTAGTTGTTCATTTCAAGTTGTAAATTCATTACTACTTGGATGTAAAGTGTACAACTGGTTTTATTGGTTATAATATCATTTGTAAATTTATGTTGAGTTGTGAGTGAGACTACTATGTTGTCCAGTTTATTAATATTGATTATAATATCCCTCGTAAAGTTATATATCTTGTTCATTGATGGAACATATGTTTTTGACACGTATATATCTTGTTAACTTGTATATTGATTGAATATATCTTGTTTCAACTTAATTTGCGTGTTTAAGAATATAGTTAACTTTTTTACATATCTTGCGATTCCTGACGCTTGTTAATGACAGCTGTAAGGGTTGTTAATAACAGCTGCTTTGATTGTTAATTAAGGCTGCTGTGGTTGTTAATAACGGCTGCCGGGGTTGTTAAATGAGAGTTGGTGGGGTTGTTAATCTTTAGCAATCCCAACAGCTGGCAATAACAACCCCAACGGCTGGGATAACAACCCCAACAGCTGTCACTAACAACCTAATCAGCTGCCATTAACAACCCCAACAGCTGTAAGTTACAACCCCACCAGCTGCCATTAATAACCCCAACAGCTTCCATTAACAGCACCATCAGCTGTCATTAACAACCCCAACACTGGGTAACAAAAGAATTCAAACCATATTATATAACACCATGTTATATCCCAATTTTACAACCCAAGTAACAACTAAATGATATTATAATCCCAATTATTAGTAAGAAACCAACACCAAATTGCCCAATAATGCTCACATCAGCACCATCAGCCATAGCCTCCATGAATTCTTTGCTCCCCTTTTTGGACTTTGATCGAGATCCAGTAGACATGTCCTTAAAAAGCATAAAGGCCCTGCAACAATGAGATATATAAATCAGTATTTCTCCCTTTAAAGTAGACCCTGGATTTAGTAGAGTTGAAATGTATCACAAGTAAATACAGCTATAAAAGAAAATGACACTATCTCTGTCACCATGTATATTTGGTTAACAACACCATCCTATATGTCCAGATCTTTATTCACAATCAAGCATTCACTTACAAGATGGAAAAAAACAATTGAATAGATAGTATAGATAGAGAGAGAAAAGAGTGCAGTAGTGGAAAAAACATTGATTAAAGATATGTAATACTATCCCTCCTGCTCACTTCAAATATAAGTTGCTTCAACTTAAGAGACAACAAGAAGTGCGGTAGTGAAAAATTAAAAACCCCTATGAAAGTTATGTTGGTGGGACAGAAACCTTCACTTACAAAGTTCTGAAAGAGTGCAAGTACTTTCTTTGCAAGACCATGTGAAGCTAAGCCACAAATCATGACATTCCAAGTCCAGCTATCCTTCCTGGGCATATTGTTGTACAATAATATTGATTTTTCAATGCAGCCACACTTTGCATAAATGTCAATTAGAGTTGTTGCTATAGGAATAGATATAGGGAAATTCAAAGATTCAATGGTAGAATGAATGGATTGACCATGCCCAAGCAAACCCACTGCTGAAAATAAAAGTTTGGGTATTACTATCATTTCGAAAAAACCACTTTCTCCTTTAATCCTTCTGAGCTTCACTCCTACTCACTTTGCAACAATGAACTCAAACCTCAAAAATTTTATACTGTATTTTCCAGGTGGTGAAGTTGTCTTCCCCTGCTCAAAACATTATGCTGAAGGGCAAATGTCAGGAAAGTGCATCAAGGCAAGATAAATCTGTCAACAATACATCAGCAATTAGCGCAGATGATTCTAAAAACTTAAACGATCTATCACCAAAAATAGTTAGCACATACCAGAAATGTTATTGAAACATATTTTTACATGCATCTCTTTCCCGATTGTGTCTATCAGCAATCTGCCCCCAAAAGAAAAAAACTGAATCAATTAAATACACCAATAGGCTATTTGACGCTAGAATGCTTTGCTAAACTTATAGATACACTCACCATCTTCTTGGCGGAAGCAAGTTCCTGTTTTATTCCCGCTGAAAATCACCATATCTCAAGTGCGCAATCAACAACTATTTCACTTTTCCACTCTCTTCAGTTAAAGCCTCAAAACCAGTTTATGCATAAAGTTGAATGCTTGAATACATTTAAATCCATTCCTGCTCATACATATCAACAATATATGGTACAGCTTATTTAAAAATATTTAAACTGTAATCACTAAAATTGTGTGAGAACAAAGGGAAAAGCAGAATTTTAGAAACATAAATTAAAACTTACAAGTTTATATAAAGATAAAACCTGCAAGAGCTCTTCCACTGAACATCCACAAAGCTATGCTAAAAAGCTCTCTAGCCTAAAGCAAAACAAATAATTGGTAACAGTCATAGAAAGAATGGAACTTGACCAAATTACATCTGGCATTATATAGGAAATCATTTTTCACTACTAACTGAATTACTGAAAAACTGTTGTCAGCAAGCTCAACTCAGCACTCACCTATTGCAAACCACTAAGACGG
Source organism: Vachellia pachyceras (assembly GCA_025593235.1). NCBI lineage: Eukaryota > Viridiplantae > Streptophyta > Magnoliopsida > Fabales > Fabaceae > Vachellia > Vachellia pachyceras. Next base: position 3,455 of record JANTPZ010004076.1, read on the forward strand.
GTTCTGTCAAGAAAATTTCACAAATTATCAGCCAATTAAATAACCCAAAAATTATATGATAATGAGGAATTTGAAAAGAATAACTCCCCTTTTCATTATAAGAATTACCAAATCAGCAACCAACAGCTACAGGTGTTTAAGAAGAAGCTATCAAATTGAATAAGCCCTAATTATGAAGTCATGGAAAATAGAAGTACGAGCTGAAGACCTGAAAAATGTCTGCACAGGCTTACAAAGCCACAGAAATCTGCTTCCAAGTGCCACCATGTATAAAGTTGTGTGTATTCAAATTATGATATCAAACAAATGAATGGCAACAATTGTTGGTCAAAATTTAAGCCTTTTACGTAGCATTACACAAGACGATGATAAATGGATCTTAATAAATGTGTAAAATTCAAGAATGACAGTAACTGCTCGACTTTGAAAGCTACAAGAGTGAGGGGATGAATGAGGAGCAAAAGGCTGACCTGTTCTTGTTGATTTGCTGAAGTAGAGGGTAGTTCCGCCGTATACAGTGTACCTGGTGGCCGTAAAGATTGAGGAAAACAATCAGATGAGCATTTGGAAAGAGCCGCTGCGATTTTGAAAGGCAACGGCTTCAGACGATCAGAGCAATCGAGCAAAGCGACGGCCACTGGCGAGCGACGGCGGCGCCTTTAGGCGACCAGAACGATGGCGAGTCCTTCACGCGAGCAGAGCGGCGGCGACAAAAGGCGGGCCCACAATTTTCAGACGCACATAGGTCACATTGCTTCAACCTCACTTTTCGAAACCTTCCATCAGGGCAATTTCGACTTTTCACAAGTGAAATACATGACCCCTTGATGATACAGTTCGCACCAGTTCAGATATATTAAAACCATTTATATATACATTTACGATAGTATCAATCACAACTCAATGACATTGGCTATCACGACAGTCTCATGCACAAATCAACATAAATTGTAAATTATATTAAAACCAATAAAATCAACTTTACACTTTACAAATAAGTAGTAATGAATTTACAATCCGAAAGGAACAACTAAATGTATGCAATTAAAAATGAAAGGAACAACAAAAGCTGATCCTCCTTGAAGAATAAGGTTATCGTAGTTCCCTTGTCAAGATTCTTCCTAGAGGTGTCCCTGGTGACAGTGAATGACCCACCAGCTTGAGATTCCCAAACATACTGTCCGTCATCATTGTGCTTTGAGGTAACAATGACCTTCACGGCAACAAGATAAGCTGAGTAGAAACCAATAACAAACTGCCCTATCAAGAGCCTCCATGAATTCTTTGGTTCTAGACCTTGCAATGGTTCTAGACCTTCATCTCGCTCAGAAATCTGATTAGTAGCAATGAAAAACAATTATAATTTTGTCTTGACAAGGAAACTCATGGAAGGTTCCAATAAAAACTGAATAATAAATCCAAATGACTAACCTCCTCAGCTAACACTTCATTATTTTTCATAGCAGTGAGCCGGAAAGCCGGCACACCTTTCTCTAAACAAGATAATAATTACATCAAGGAAATAAAATACTTTCAGAAGAAATAAGGTGCTATACTGCATTAATTTGGTACCTTTATCCTCTTCTGTATCAGCTACAGTTTCATTTGCTATTCCTTCCACTTCAGCAACACCGTTTACAATTTCATATCGCTGCATCCATTTATTGCAAGTTAAAATGTGAAAAATGAGAATCAACAGTGCTTGCATTTCTCTGTCTTAACTTTCATTGTAAGATTGACATATAATTCAAACTTTTTGTACTTTATGCACCGTTCGTGGAATTTTATTGCGTTCTGGAGAGAAGCTTTTTCTGTTCCTAAATTCACTAAGAATATCAAAGGATTTGAAGATTAGACTAGTCTTGGAGCTTAATATTATCCTACTGAGTTTTATTTTCCCCCAGCCTTTTTGGGTTACATTCAAAAAAGAAATTTTTGCATTTTGCTTGATTTGAATTTTCAGGTCATTACTGTAACGTATGCTATAATGACAACAAGATCAAAAGATATCGATTGGAAGATTAGAGCAATCCGGATTTTGCCAATGTTTCTTTTGCCGGCCATACCAACTGCTGCCTATTCAACATTTATCAGTTTTGCTAGGATGTGAGTGTCATAAAGCTTACAGTTAATTATGTGTCGGAGCTAGGGTATTTAGATAGAAAACACAGGTGCTAGATGTCAGTTCTTCATTTTATAGTATGCTTAAAATTATTTGTGTTCCTAAATCTGAAGCGGGCAAACAAGTCAACAAAACAACTTTGAGTTGCTGAAATAATTCTCAAACAGACTGATTGTAATGAGAGCAATATCTGCATTCATCACTTCCATTAAAATCACTTCCATTTATTCTTTTTTTTTTTGGTGAAAATCACTTCCATTTATTTTGGTTTCTATTCAATATTATTATTCTAGAAAAGCTTCAGAAGCTAGTAAAAGCATATAATCAAAGATTGACATCTCAAATTGAGGAAATGGCTTCAATAACTTGGTGCTTGTCAAAAATGTATTTTGTATTCTGTGTGAGGATTGCTTCTATTGAAGAACTTCTCCATGCCATGGAATTGGAAGCTCTGATGTAGTCCTGCAAATATTAACATTTCAACCATGCATAAATGATTGATTGTAGCATACTATTATATTCATTTAAAGTTTCATAAGTTCTCAAAAAAAAAAAATCAGAGGAGAAAATGCTTGAAGAGAATTTGACACTAGCAGCTTGGCTAAAGAAATTCGTTACACTTGTTCATAAGTTCAGCAAAAACTGTGTTTCACAACTCTTATTATTATCAGTTGATTCCTATATAATGATGTAGATTCTATATATGATGCTTGTGTTAATATGTAGATGTGTAGACAAGATTTCTCTAGTTGTTCATAGAATTTGTGTTTTACAGGTGATCAAAGGGACCAGAAAATTCTTGAAAGACTTCTAGCTGAAAGGCAAGCAAAAATTGATGAGGTCAAAGAGAAGACAAACTATTACATTACTCGACAACTCATTCAGGTGACTGTTTGTTGCAAGTTTTGTTATGCAGTTATTATCTGTATATCCTTTTGTGCTTTATTCTTATTATATTTGGTGCATAAAACCATCTTTGGAGTTATATTCATCTTTCCATGTTAAGAAAATCAAAATCATAAGCAAAAGGACACAGTATTATTAAAATTTTCAAACTCACCTACTGGAGTTCAATGACATCTCCTACTTTTAATTAGGTTGAGATTTGTTCGCACATGACCTTGGTCCATTGTTTTCTTGTTTCCTTGTTGGAAGAATCAAAGACGGATCTTGTGGTCGAACAGATGACTCTCAGTCTCGCCCAAAGCCAAAACAAGCAAGGAGAAGCTTGACCCTCACACTTTGACTTGCTTAAAATTGAGGGAAAAACAGTACACGTATTTTAATTAATTAATGGGAATGACCGAAAGGAATCAAGCTACTTGGTGGCGAATCAAAGGGATTGGAGAAGGGTACCTTGGACCAATTTGAAGGACAGTGCCGATGATGAGGTGTCTACGACAACAAGGGAAGCTTCACGAGGCTGGAAGCTCTACTGACTCAGCTAGTGAAGCTCAAAGGTGACGGGCAACAGGTGATGGCAACGAGATTGAAGCTCAAAGGCAACATGAGACAGCGATGCGAGCAAAGCTCAAAGCCTCAAAGGCGATTGGCCGACTATGTCCCTGTCTCCGGAGGCTAGAAGGGAAAGTAATTGAACACCCATCGTTGTTTAGATGGCTGAAGGGCAATATGGACTTTACAGAACTTCAATTAATCACAAAAATGTCCCATGGGACCTGAGGATAATTGTCAGATTATTTGGGACCTTTGATTCATTTTTTTGCTTGCTTGGGACTCATATGTCATTTTCCCTAAAAACTTTTACGCTATAAGTTTTGGAAGTATTGAATCCCTAACTTCAAAAAAGTCAATTTATAATTTTAATACCATTACAAAAAAAGACAAAGCAGGGACTTGGGAGTAAAGAGACAAATGGGAAGAGAGGGGGGAGAGATTCTAGATGCAGAGAATTAAGCTTCTAGATGGAATGGTTGATACATAGATGTGGAGAATTAAGCTTATGAAAGGATGATATATATAGATGTAGAATAAATATATCAGTTAATGAGTTTCCTTAATCTTATAAAAAAATAACTAACTTATATATTAAAGATAAGAGGGAGTAACGTTTTCTCAATGTAAGCTCTCTACACCCCTTCAGGGCTGAAGAGAGATCCAAGTTACTTTCTCTCTTTATAATGACATGGGATTTCACATCTCTTCACGACTAAACAAAGCACTAGAACTCTCCTTGTATAGAGCCTATCATGATTACCAACTAATTGAGATTAGTATCTTCAATAATCAGTAATGGGCAGATGTGCTTCAATTTACTCTCTGCAATTTTGTATTGAGACCCAAGTCTTAAGCGGTATGATTAAGAATTTTTAAATGGATCGATCGAGTTATGCTTTATGTTTTTCTTCTCTTATGAGTCTAAAATGACAATGTTTATTCCCCCTTAGGCTTTAGTAACTTAATTCAAGCGATGACGATTATACAAACCCACCAACTTAAGTGCCTAAGAAAACCCATCCAGGTTCAATGAACCTTGCGAGAGGTATACAAGGTAAAAAAATCCAAATCTGCCATTTGATGATTCAATGGTATGGTTCACTAACCCGGGCCAGACCGATCGGGTTGGATCGGAAATAACCACCAATATTGTTATTTGACTAACCAATCCACTAGGTAATTTGAATGGCCCTTGTAACGTGTATAAACTACTGTATAAACCACTCCATTATTTGGATACATAAAATTTTACGGATTTGGATGTGATCCAGATCCAAGTAAAACCTTTTATGACAAGTTCTTTAGGATTTCAAATGCTTAATTTACCATAATTATTTCAAATCCCACCCATCCTCTCTCTGTTTTTTTTAAGATCACAAATCACCTCATACGATTTTCTAACCTCCATGGTCTTGTGAAATTAATTGGGCCTAGACCACTATATGTGCTTACTTAGACATTGGGCCTAGACCGTTTGCCATATAATTTGTTTTTGATGAAAATTGAAATGCAAATGGAGATGGAATTTAGATATGAACATAGAAATGTGATATTATTTTTATTTAATAGTTATAATTAATAATGGAAAAGACTTAAACACCCTTGTCATCATCACCATCCAGTTGTGCCTTGTATTTTATTGCCTTTGTTTGGGAAAGCGTTTGAACACCCCAAAAGTACGTTTAACAATGTTTTTCCGCAAAATGAGATAATCTCTTTCACACATTTATCTCATAAATGGTAAAAGTACTTCTCCACCGTTTTTCCAAATGAACCCATTGGGTGGTGGGATGGGATTGCGATTTGGATATTTACTTATTATCCAATAGAAGGCGATCTGCACCTTACTAATGAAAAATATATTAGTTCTTGAATAAAACATTTATATAAACACACGTAATCCAACAAAATAGGATCTTTAAAGTACAAATTTAAAGGATTGTAATTTTTTTAACTAAATGATGTGTTTAGGACTTCCGTAGGAAGAACACATATTTAAATTTTGAGAAGCGCAAACATTAGAAAAAATAAAAAATTTTGCTTCGTCAGCTTTGAAAGTATTGAATCCCTAACTGAAAATAAAGTCAGTTTATAATTTTAATACCATGTTTTTAAGGTAAAAATGAGCATTTAGTCTTCTAATTTTATATCAAGTTTCGTTCTGATTTCTTAATTCTTAAGTTTAAAAATTATTTTTTATTTAAAAATTAGTTTTTAATCCTCCTGCGTTGATATTGCTGACCTCAAATGATGGTATTTTTTGTACCAATCTTTATTATTATTTTTTAAGTTAAAACTTAGACATTATTTTGTCAATACTTTTCTGTACAAACAAAATTTATATGAGCTGAGTCTCTAAGGCTTATCAAGGTAGGGGATACGTGCTCAAAAAATATTTACAGAGATACTTATAGATCACTTACCAACAAATTCTTCACATTAGCAAGGTGACAACAATGAGGTTTGAATATGACTTTATGGATTGAGTCAATTCCTTACCAATAAAAATATTTTTAATGGAATGAAAATAATAATAGAGATGTAAAAGAAATAGCAATAAGTATTACAAAAATTATGTTTGATAGTCATATGCAAAGGAAAAAAAATATTTTGCTAAGTAATATATTTTATCATAATAGAAATAAAAAAATTATAAAAAGGGAAAAAATGAATCGAGATAAATGGCTTTCTACCTCTTTACTAAACCAAAAAAATATCATCAAAATGCTATATATTCAAAACTACTTATCGCAATAATTTATATATCAATGACTCAGTCTGCATGACACTAATTTCTTGTCTTAACTTTTTTACTTGCGCGCACATTATAGAGGTGTCAACTGGACTAGACAGTATTGAGACATCCCCTTCTTTTTTTCTCCTTATTCAAAAGGTTAAAGTACTAATGCATTCATGTTACAACGACGGGATCAAACCTATAACCTCCCACTTAGAAGATACCATACCATACTGCTAGACATCCCCATCTTAAATAATCCTCAAGATATTGCTGATCTGAGGTGATGTTTAAAAATTATTGTACCCGAAAAATCATTCACCAACAATTGTTGCAACTGCGATGGATCTCATTACAAGATTTAAAACACATGACCGTTCCAATGAAGCTTTACCAATCCGGCTACCAAACTTGATTTTCTGGGAATCCACATCCACATAACTTATTCACCATTGCATCCCCAGGCGCATTACTTGTCAAGAATAAAAAGCATGGAGTTCAAGGAAAACCAAACAAGCACTGTCGAAATTATTACAGTCATTACATAGACGATACCATCTGATGCGATTGCATCTTTATTAAGAATTAAAACGGGTGGCCATTAAGAATTAAGTGTTGAGGTTTGAGTGGTAGACCCTTGAACTATTCGGCAGGAAGTTTGAATAGAGAAAGAGGAACTTCAATAAAGGAAACTTTTATTTGAAACTGAAGAGATGAAATACACTAATTTTGTATTTCTCTCACACACTCAAATTCCTCACTTACACACACTTTGCTTTATTACTCAACTCTCTCAATTCTAACACTTCTCTTAACTCTCTCAACTCACTTCTACTCAACTCTACCAACTCACCCACACACCACCTATTTATACTTTTCCACCTCCTTAACGAACGGTGGAGATCGATTTGATCCTACGGTTTACATTTTGCATCTAGAAAATTCTATACAAACCTAGAATTATCTTACATGTTCTATATCTTTCTATACTATTCTAGAATATACTCTAAGCTTCTAGAACTCTTCATAAGTTTCTGCATTCTTCAAGAAGCTTCCACAACTTTCCAAAACTTTCCAGAGACTTCCACAAGCTTCAACATCATTCCAGAAGCTGCCAGGGGTTTCTACAACATTCCAAAATTTTCCAGAGCCTTCCACAATATTCCAGATCCTTCTAGATGCTTCTATATTATTCTAGAAACTTCCAGAGTATTCTAGAACCTTCCATGATATTCCAAAACATTCTAGAGAGAGTTGTTGATTATTTAATATTAAGATGCTCCCGGTGATCATCAACTCACGGATCTTAAACTTGGAAACGTCAGAAAACCTTACAGACGATATAGAACGGTCGACTTGATGCAGTAATCTCCTAATTCCATCATACAGATGATAGCACATGGCAAAGGCAGCAATCTGGGCAAAGATTAGCCTGAAGTTTGAAGAAAATTGGAAAAATTCGTAGAAATAAGCATAGGTGAAGCAAATCGAAGGCATTTTCAGGCAAAGGAGATAAAAGCCCAAGACCATGGCTGCTAGGGAAGCTCCAGAGATTCTATTAAAAATTGAAAGACATGGAAGAGGACTGTGGCTTATAGACAGAAAGATGAGGAGATAACGGGCGAAGTCTATTTTTCATTGGAGCCGTGGTGCTGGCAGCCTTTTCTCCAGATGTTGCCTCTGTACCATAGTTGCCAAGGCTCGCTTGGCTTCATGGCCTTTAAGACCGGCTTTCATGGCATCCTCAACAAACATGCTGAGAGTGAGCTTAAATGGACGAAATGGTAGATGCCTAGCAATTCCTCTGCAGGATATCCGACGTGAACTGTTTTGAGTCATTTCATTCCACAAACTGAAGAAGAGACCAAAACCAAGAACCATGAAAGCATAACCATCACCCAAAAGGTCCAAAACTGAGGATAAACTGATTTAAATATTTTTGGAAAAATATTATTAATACTAATTGCAGGTTTACCAGACAAAAAATATTGATAAGTAGAGCAGTCACCATCCTGAAAGAGATGAAAACCAGAAGATATATCGTATAGAACATTAAGACACAACCAACTTCAAATATACAGAAAAGGAAGACGCCCGTTTTTTTTGCCAACAACGGGAGAAAATATTTGCATCAATTGCAATTCCATTTTTCAGAAGTGCAACTGATGTAAATATTGCCTCCCTTTTCTAAGCTATGATAATTGATTCACTAATAACTATGGACTTCAACTCATTTGTTTCCTTTCTTAGAGGGGTTGTATGTATATCCGTGGAGAAGTAGGGGAAAAAACCACACACACAAACAGAGATTGTGCTCGACAACTAGTATACTTTCATCTTCAATAAAATATGTTAATCTCTTTGACTCAGGAAAGGGTTCCAGAATAAATAGAAGTTAATATGTCCAGGCATAAAACATAATGCAAACCAATTTAAATAATAATACAGGTCGGTACTGTCTTAATAGCTTCGAAAAACAGATTTTTATTGCTCCCTAAAGCCAGGGAAGTGAATTAATACGTGGTCATAACCAGCAAGCAAATCATATAAATATAATATACATCTTTCAAATGAGGATCATCACCCTGAGTCATATCAAGCTAAAGAGAAATTTGTCTGTCAGGACCATAACATACAATTGTATCATATACTCCATAGAGTACGAAACTTACATGTTCTTGACGGATGAAACGCCTTCCATTTGCTTTCCTTTTACCCATCCACCAGCTGAAAAGGAAGAAATTAAAAAGTTACCCTCGATCAAACTATCAGAGCAAAAAGCGCATATTACAAATTTAACAGCATTGAATTATCGTTTAAGGCAATTCAGGTCATCATCCCTGCACATTACTCCTTCATATGCTATAATTCTATTACCTAAATCAGTGCCAATCCTTTAACTCTCTATGATGTTAAAGATCTAAAGCAAATTAGATATACAGAATCAACTACAACCTTACACAGCCAATCCAAACAAGAGGGTCAAAGATGAAAAGACAGGAGAATAAAGGACTGTCCTGAACAAACCTCATCAAAATTGATTGATAGTCATATTCAGATGTCCAGTTTAATACAGCATTATCCATTTAGTAGTGCTCCCTATGTTGGTCAGTTGAAAACATTCATCACAGAAAAGAGCCTTAGCCCATCAATCCAATCATATTCCAAACATCAAACTCGTTCTCGTAGTCTTCCATACTAGGAAATAAAAAATAGCATGTAAAAAAATGCCATCCAATAGGATAAAATAGAAATAAAAACGTTTAGAAAACTAAATTTGTTCAGATTCCAACCCCCCATACACAAATGGGTAAAAACAAGCAAATTTTGCAGCAAAACACCCAGAGCACAGATTCATCCCAATTTGTCTTTATCCCAACAAGCAAAAATAAAGGGAAAGGGATGAAAGGGAATTCACAGGATCACGTACCCATCGATGAAGAGACAACACCCAAACCATAGCCGAAGGGCTTGGAGCAAGCATCAGCAATATTTCTAGTCATTTCATCACCCTTAGCATAGATTTTCAAGTCATCCCCACAAGCTGGTGCCCCAACCAAGCCCATACCAACCATGGGATCATACTTGGATCGGACATCCCATGGGTTTTTGCTGTGATCAACAACTTTCTCATTGGAGAATTGACGCAGAATCTTTGTAATGAAACAGAAGAAGAGAAAACTAACATAAAAATTAATCACGTAAATTACTATTCTAAAGTTTATTATACCTTGGCTGAAGAAAGTCTAGGGGGGAGAAGGGGACCTTCAAGACGAAACTCATGCATGAACCATTCGCTCTTTCTCCCTTTGGGTGCCCTTCCTTGATAGAACACCAAAGTCTTCCTCATACCAACAACTGTGCCCTTGCAAAAGATAGGCCTGTCCTTCCTTGTGGCCTTCCAGTAGCCTGAGGCAGTGGCACGATTGGTGCGTAGGCGGGTTGCATACTTGCGGTCTCTCTGTGTGTAGAAATACCACTCCTTCGCTCTTACACATGCTGCGCCTGTAAAACCATTAATTAAAAATGGGTTAGAATAATCAATATATTAATATATTGCATAAAATATGTAAACAGCTACCCTATTCAAGGTCTGTATGAAGCATACGCTCACAGTCTAGTTGTCGAGTGTTGATATCAGAAGTCGAAAAGTGATTTAAATGTGAGATTGCTGGCAAACAAAGTGGTATTAATTAGAAAAATTAAAGAAGTTATGGAAAGAAAGCTGCTACATCAATGAGATGTGAATAAGTTTTGCTTCCATGTAAACTAGTGCTAAGAAGAAAAGACGCTGTCAATATTCACTCACACGCGCGCGCGCGCGCACGTATTGATGAACGATAAAATCATGATCTCGCAAGCTTTTCTTTGTCAAATGAAAATAATAAATATTTTATGGTGCTGTTAAATGTTTCAATAGATATTATTACATTATTTATGTTAGAAAATAATTCTTCAATTGGTGAATTTACTTCATATGATCAGTTTAGATGTTTTATTATTTTGATCAATGAGTACATTAATTCCTATGACAGTTTTGCATAATTTGATGAGAATTCAATATATTTAAAGTCATTCACCCATATGCATGATTGTTGCATATTGGAATTAATTTTTTTTGTATTAAGTGTATTATTGTCTTTCAGTTATGTAGACCTTAATGGGTGTTGATTTACATTTTAGTGTGTATGAATTATATGTGAAAACCAATGGTGTAATGAGATTCCATTGTTCAGGTTGGAGACATGAACAATAGAATATTTTTTATTCCATTTGTCCATATTTAAGTGGAGTTTTTAAAAGTTTGGTTTGAGAAACAAGCTTTGGGTTTAAGAGGTAGTGATACTTTATGAAATTAGAATCTAAGGATCCAAAAAAAATCTAATTTAATTAGAATGGAAGGGAATTATATGGTATGAGATTCTAATTTAAATTAGAATCATAAGATGTGAAATATTTGAAAGTGCGGGGTGCTTAATAGTCTTGTATATCTGATAGCTTACAATTAGGATTGTAAAATTATATAAATTGTTTGCCTCCTCTTATAAATACTGAAAAGAAGTTTTGTGAATTATTAAAATTTCTTTGTTGCTTGAAACGAGCAATATATGGGTAGGAGAATTCCATCATTTATCTAGAGATAAATGTGTTTTAATTTTTTTCATGATTTGTTGATGTCATATTAACTATATTTAAGACTTTAAATCAATATGAAAATTGAGATGCCACAGTAAACTAGAAGTTTACTAATCCAAACAGATTTATTGTTGGAATGACTTGTTTAATCATTCAAATCATATATACAATACAACAAATTATTAAAGATTATATATTAATATCCATTGAAGAACTAGAAGATTCTTTATGAATGGTCAACATATTATATAATCCAATATAATCTAAAAGTTATTATTTGTTGTTTGTTCTCAATATTATACGATCCATAAATCATTTATTTTAGCATCCATATATAGTTCGATCAATACTTATGAGAACAAAATTTTTACTTCAATGTTGACATACTTGATTTAATAAATTGCAATACTTATACACGTTAAGCCAACAAAATTCTCCCGGTAAAATTGGCTTTTATTCAAAAGCCAGATATTTCCATCTTAAATGTTTAAATATGTAATGTTTATTTTTAATGATCCACCATAATGCACATAAGTGGAAAGTTGAGAAAAAATATTAGATAAGATTATGCTCATTGTTTATCTCTAAATAAGGGAGAAATCGAGTAATTGGAAAAGAAAATACATTGAATGTATCATTACTATCAAATATAGATCATCAAATATAACAAGTGAACCAGAAGTTCATCAAATATTACATTCAGGAAATATGGTAAAAATATTTGCTAGATGTTATTATTGATCTGAATGAGTATAATTAAAATCCATATTCCTGCTGAAAATACTTTGATTAAATACAATGAGACATACCTGAAGCCTGAGAAACCAATCCGTTCCAAATGAGACATTGAATAAAGAGCACATAATTAAGATGACCATGTTGAGAAGGTTGACACTTTGGAAGAGGCTGAGACAAAACTGATAAGAAAAACCGTAAAAGAGGTTCAGGTACTTGAAAAATAATATTAAGATCTTGATAAGTTATGTTGCAGTGAAAAAAATGGAACCGAAAAGAACAAAGTTGGTGACAATAGTTTTAATAATAATATCACGTGATCAAATGAGAATCTTATATATGAATCTATCATAAAAGGATGATAAGAAGGTGATTGGCCAACAGAAAAGAAAAAGGAAAAGATGCAATAAAATATGATTGCATCATTTTAATATGTGAGAATTATAGACCAGTAGTCTAAATCCATAAAATATAAAGTTGTTATGAGAAATATGAACATTTATGTGAAAACAAAGGCTTTTACAATGGTATGATGATTATGATGCGGTATATTATTTTGTGGTGGGTTAAAAAAATTACTAGTCTAGCAGAATATATGAAAAGTATATGTTTATTAAATATTGTTAAAGCCTATACATTTAGCTCAATGAACAGTAAAATGCGCATCAGAATGCTTGAAGGTATGTAATGTCAAAGTTTGTCCAAGAAAAGCATTTAATGTTGTGTGGACTAGAAAATTTGAGTGTATATATATAATTGATTGAAATTAAAAATTTGTAGAAGGTAAATAAATACAGTAATTCGACATATCCAAAAGATATGATTGAGAAGTACATTTCAATATATCATTTGATGACAATACATTTATATAGTTTATATGCAAAGAAGATTAACTATCTGCCAAATTATTGATGACATTCACATTTAAGAAATATGTTTTAATGGCAATAAGTGATATTGTTATCATGGGAGCAAATATAATGTTATCAATGAGAGCAAAGATCGTGATGTACTCTTTTCTTTAACTAAGGATTTGTCCCATAGAGTTTTTCTGCTAATATAATCTTTGCCAATATAATATTGTTGGCTAAGATAATTGTATTTTAGCTTTTTTAGATAAAATGAAAAATAGGAATAGTTTTAAATCATTGGGCCCGTTTGGCAAACTGTCATAAGCCACTTATAAGTGCTTATTCACATAAGCCGAGGCAAATATGTGGAGGAGATTGTCTCGTTTTACGGAAAAGCACTGTTGAACGTGCTTATGAAAATAAGCCCTGACTTTCCAAACAGGCCGATTAACTCGAAGGTAAAAAATTTAAAACCTAAACTCTAACTGAATCTGAAATATAAAATACAAAATAAGTAGGTGTTCACTTCCCATCCGTCCCCTTTCGGGTAGTCATCTTGGGATGGGACGGACATGATTAGATGCAGTATTTGTCTTTGTCCGTAACGTTTAAAGATATAACTTCCTTCCTAAAACTGAACACGCAAATCAAGATAAAATCATCTGGAAATCTGTAAAAACATCTCGAAATCCGTAAAAACATCTTGAAATCTATAAAAACAATCTTAAAATCCGTAAACTCCGTTCTCTCAACAGAACTCCCTTCCCCCAACGGAGTTCCCAAACACACACATATTTTTATCTTAACGTTTGGGTCTGTTAGTATTATATTTACCATAATCTCCGTAACATTGGTTCTACAAGCTAGTGCTAGCGGGCCAGCCCACAAAATGCAGCCCGCACCGCCACTATAGTCATATCTTATTAATTGATTAATGATTCTTTTTCTATTAATAAATTTTCAATAATGACATTTTTTTCATGTTTTAAAACAAAAATATAAATATTAATGTGTTGCTATAATTTTAAATATAGTATTATAGAAAGTTGATATGAAAATAAAAGATTTTATACTATTGTTAAATGTATTAAGTATTATTTATCATACTTTGAAAAAATATTGAGATAAAAAATGTAAGAAAAATATATAATATATTATTTTTAAATAAAATTTAAAAAAATATAGGTGGCGAGTTGGACATGATAGATTGAAGCCAACCTACTACCCACGGATCCAACCCATTTTATCATGTCAACTACAAACCTAACGGTTGCCTCACTTGTCTGTATCCTCTGCCATCAAATTACACAATTTATTAGTATTATATTACACACACCAACGGATTATTGGTTGTGTAATTATGATGGGAAGTGGCTACCAAATGGCGAGGGACAGTGATTTTGGTTGGTATGTGGGATGGAAATATGTCATTTCAAGCTACAGCCCTATATTGCACGTCTGACGTATTCCCAGCGCCAAAAACAAAAGGATGATACTATTTAAAAATGTGGTAAAGAAATATTTTTATTCAAGTCGAGGTAATATGTGAAGGAGATTATATTATTTTACAGAAAAAATACTGTTAAACGTGCGTTTGGCTTTTTCAAACACTCCAACAAACAAGTCCATTGAACAAAATTTGCAGCATAGAGAAATATATTCTAATACATTTGACAAGAAAAAAAAAAGGAAGTGAAAATTTATTATAAGATAATGTAATTTGATAAAAATAATTTTTTTAAAATCTACACTTTATTACAAAATCTATATTTTAAAAAATGAATACTTAAAGAAGATCTAGGTTTTTTGATAAAACCTAAATTTGAGAATACCTCACAAACGACCTTTTAATGAAATGGGCAGAATCAAATGTCATGATTCACGATCAACCCTTGA
>JANTPZ010004077.1:0-17217 GCA_025593235.1 Vachellia pachyceras
ACTCTTGTAACGCCCAATGAGAATTGGATTGAATCAAATGGTCAGACTGATTGGATCGTTGCTTGAACTTTGCTAGTAGTAGCTCGATGTAAACTCTAAAATACTTGTCACGATTGAGAGATAGATATTCAACTGAAATTAAGTCAGAAGCCTTACTCTTTACTCCAATGATATCTCATCTTTCTTCCATATTGAAATGGATTCCATGGGAAGAAGATGGGATTATCAAAGTTAATAGAATAAGTTTCACCTCTCAAGAGATGACCACAAACACTCAGCCAAATATATCAAGGCGTTCGTCTGTAAACATTATAAAGAAGCATTTTTATGTAGATTGAGATAAATATGTGAAAAAAATTATCTTATTCTACCGAAAAATACTGTTGAATGTGCATTTGAACACCCATAATCATTCCCGGCCAAGATCATCTATCACTCTTGAAGTGCTTACAGACATTTATAAATAATAAACTTATTGAGTCAATGTAACTGTTATTTTTTATAGTATCATGGAATTTTGATTAGTTCAAGTTTTACGATTAAAATCCCCGTAATTTTAATTATTTTTCTTCTAATTTCTATACTTACTACGTGATGAACTTCAACTCCAAGGATATTAACCTATCAAGGACAGGAAATTACCAATTACGGTATTGTCTCTATCTACCATCATCTTATTCGACATCTAAAGATACATTCATCGTCACTCAAGAGGTTGATGTGCGTACATTGAAGCAGCAGTTTCTGTCTGCTGCATCTTTTTTTTTCCTGATACCAAAATGAAACTAATTAAGCTAAATTGATAATTTATTTAAATTGATTCACTGCATGTTTGACAACAACTTCCAAAATTCAAAATACATTTAAGATCTAAAAGTCTGTTACTTGTACACTATAACTTGTAAATAATAACAACGACGGAAGTTGCCATGTGAACTAGTACGAAAACGAAAGTGATGGGTCGATCTTGAAGGAGACTCGATCGAAGGTCGTCGGCTCTGGGACAACTCAATAAGCGACATGTGTTGAAATCGAACTTGATGATTGAAAACAAAACCTTTGGTTCTTGACAGCTCATCGTGGTCCTCGTCAGGACCATCACTATATTACGCACGTACGTCCGTAAGCCCTCCCATTGTTACACAGTAGTTGTGCAGACTAGATACAGATAGGCGCGTGTGTTGTGTGTGTATTTATATATACAGTACACACTGCACAGTACCATGGAATTTCAGGTTCACTTCCATTATAAGCTTCTACGTGTTCCAATCGATCGCAAACAGTAATTCTGTTCATCCATCACCGTAACTAGAGCAAAAATTCCAACAGCATTCATCAGCTTCCTAGAGGAATAAATTGGTTCAGGCTATGGACCCTATTTAGGTGATAGATATACACACGTATATTTATGTGTACCAGTATGATTGAGCCTTTTGTCCACCCATTCAAGTTTTCTGACAAGTTTCGTACTTCAAAGTTAAAACTAAATCATATTTAGAATAATATTTTTACAAATCAAACGCAAGTTTAGCAGTGTGCTTGTTTAAGAACTTTGTTTCTTTAATTGTGTAAATTAAGATAAAATCATCTCAAAATTAGTAAAAACCATTTTGAAATCAATAAAAACCATCTAGATATTCGTAGACTCCTTTCTCCCAACGGAATTCCCAAACACACGTGTTTTCCGCAAAATGAGATATTCCCCTCCATACATTTACCTCGATTTATGTAAAAGTATTTCTCTCTCACGTTTCTCAACGGGCACCAATGAACTTATTACTAATTGCTTCATTAATATTGGATCGGCTTCGTGTTCGACATGGTTGCACGATGCCAAAAGTTACCTTTTCAATTTTAAAAGTCAATTTAAATGTAAAACGATGTTTGACGCAGTTTAGTTTTCATTGCAATTGATTTTTTTACTCAAAAGCGATTTAGACTCTGTTTGGTAAGCCATTTTGATTAACGGATGCGCTTACTAAAATAAAATTCCTCTCACATAAACTACCTCAGAATCTGTGTCCGTTTTCCCAACGGGTTATCCAAACGGACCCTTAAGAGTTTGAAAAAATTAGTAAGAATAATTTTTTTTATAAATATTAATCCAAACATCAGCCTAGCATGAAATCAAACCATGCAAAAAGGTTGCTTCGAGAGAAGTTAATTGTAATTTACAAACTTATGAGTTTAAATCCCACTACTGATTTGACGATATTTTTAGTGGGTGATGTGTCAGTACCTCTGTAAATATTTTCTAAGTTCAAATGTATACTTGGATATTGGTGATCACTGGGAATCAACAAGGGCATACCTGCATCTTCTCCGGCGGGTTCAGCCGCACCCTTTGACTTCCAGCAAATTATATATATATTAGTACTATGTGATTTATTTTGCACCCACTCATTTTAATTCTGAATCAAAAAATTTTTGTTCAAATTCTTCTTAAAAGATATTAAGAACAAATCTCAATTATATCTTCTCAAAAAAATAATTTATACCCCTAAGTTAGAGTCATGAATCTGTCACAGGCAATCAACTCTCCTTGCAAAGAGTATGATGTACATGACTCTTACCTAAACGTATGAATGTATAAATATAAAAATAAGAGGGATCCCGGTGGTTGATAGACTTCGAAGAAGTAACTACTACTATCTTGTAAGTGAGAGTGAGAAACTATTATGCATTTGTCCTGCATGAAAAGTAAGAACTACATAATTAATTTGCTGTACATGTTAAAAATTAATCCAATTAGTTATTTTTAACAAACATTTAGTAACTTCACTAAAATTTCTTACTCAGTTATTATTTGTACTATAAGTTACCTCTTTATAGAAACTTCCTCAATAAGTGCCATCAATAAGGATAATTTAGAAGAAAAAATTATCAATTTAAAAGATAAAATGGACCAACGTCTTATATTTATAATCAAAATTGGTATAATTGATCAATCCATGAAACATTGATTTGAAATCTATACATTACGTGTATGGTTTGTGCAAATCAGGTAAATTGACGAAAGAATGGTGAAAAAGTCTACACTCAGTTTGCCCCTTGATTGGGATGACAATGCAAATGAAATGTGGCCAAGGGCGGACCTGTGTGCTTCATAACGAGTGCAGGCGCACCCCTCGACTTCCAAAAAATTAAGTATATATTAGTATTATGTGATTTATTTTGCACCCACTCATTTGCTAATTTTGAACCCACTGAATTTTTACTCAAATTATTTCCAAAAGATATTAAAAATAAATCTCATTTATCTTAAAAAATAGTTTGCACACCTTAAGTCAGGGTCCTGAGTCCGCCACTTAATGTGGCAATGTGTTGCTCTTTCGAAGACTCTTGTATTATATATATATTAGCGGTTATATAAACCTTTTCATTAGGACTCGTTAATTAAGATTTACTCTAAGTAGAGGGAATTTTCTTGAAGATATTAGTAGATATTTGGAGCTAAGATGATTGGTTTTTTGTATTATTATTTTATGCATATATTATTTTTCAATTTATCACGTTAAAAAATGACCATGATCTTTTTGTCTCATAATTGATTAATGTTATCATATCAATTCTTGGATCAGTTAGAAGTTCATCAGTTCAAATAATCGAAAAATCTGTCTTGTGGCGAAGATGCCGAATATTTAATTTTAGCGGAATAAAAAAGACATGCAAATAAATAATGCAGATCGGGGAACAAATCTAATACGTACAACTCAAATTATATATTATTATAAGAAGAAGAAATGAAAATAATATTAAGAAATGGGGTCCAAGGGTTAATGAATCCAAAATTCAGATATCCCTACCTCTCGTGAATGATTGATTGATATTACGGAAAATTCAGCAGATCTGATATTTGAAAAAAAAAAGATAAAGAAAAGAAAATGATTTGACATAGATTAAGTTATAAAATAAATTTTATCTCAATTTACGTAAATTTTATTGACAAACATGCACAGTCAAAGGTTTATATTATCTACTGTATTTTTAGTAATTTAGGTGTTACTCCTGCACATCCTAAGTATAATAACTAATGAAGGGTTTTGTTTCAACTTTCAATCTTAATTAAATGTGTTTGACGTTAGTCAATTTTTTCTTAGATTTTTATTTTCCTTCTCTATGCTTTCTCTGTCGATTTTTTTTTTTTGCTATACTTTCTCTGCTGATTACACATACTGGCGTGTTTTTCCATTAAATGTGTAAATCTCAGTGCTACTAGTTTGAATGAGTGATTTAAAAAAACCAACACATACTGTTTTAAATAATAAATTTAACTAATTTTGTAAATCATGCAAATTAGCTATAATTAAGAGCTTCCATGAATATTCTTTTTCAGAGCGTCAAGCTAAGGGTTCTATGTTTTACGGCTGCACTCAATTTTCCAGGGTTCTATGTTTTGGCAAATCCCACTTACCGCAACTTAGCTCAGCTTTGATTCATTAACGGTGACGTGTCAAATGGCTTGCTGAGCTGGCATGACACATAACATTAAAAAAAAACAATACCGTCACACTTGACTTTTTTCGGAGATATCGATTAAGGAGAGGAAATGAATTACTTTGAAATATTTGCATATACAATTTTTTCAACTAATGATATATCTAATTATATACAAAGATAACTTCTTAAATAATGTATTTAGTTTTCTTATTCTCTTTTAAAAAAAAAAGTTAACGTGAGACATGAAAATGCAGGATATAAGAAATCAATTTATGTGTAAATTAGGAGCATATGATGGGTAAGGTCAAAAGAGTAAATGCGTGATGCTAAAGAGGGAGAGAGAGGCATTGAGAACTCATTTGGATCCACGTTTAGAAATATAGTTTTTACTTCAAAATCTAGATTTTATTTAAATATTCATTTTTTTCAGAAAAACTATTGTGGAAACAAAGTTTATATTTAAAATATAAGTTTTGAATAAACTATTTTCTTGTTAATTTATACTCTATTTTCTAATTATTTTTCTCTTTCTTCCTCCTATCTCCCCTAATTATATATTTTGTCTATTTCCTATTATAGTATTACTTTAAAATCACTAAAAGTTAGTCTCACCATAACTTCTTAAATATAATCACCTTTTTAAAATTTAGATTTTATCTTGGAATCGTAAAACCTATTCGCCTAAAATTTATTTTTTAAAAACCTATATTTTATTTCAAACTGTGTGAAAGCTATGCTTTTCGCCGGACTTCTCCAAAAAGCAAAGAGAGGAGGCAATGCGATAGGACAGCAACGTTATATTTTAGTGTCCCAATCACACAAAACAACACCACATAATAGAAGATGGATTGTCCGTACAACAAAAAGGGTTCTTATTTTTTTAGGGAGAATAAACTCCTCCGGTGTCCCGGATCCTTTCGAACCTAGACCAATCCGGGATCGTCCCGTGAGGGATTTCCCAGGGTTCAAGCACAAGATCTGACAGGTACGCGACACCTTACCTTCCTCTTATCAGCCAGTCGAACCAACTCCTTAGGCAAAAAGGGGTTCTTATTAGTTGTCACTATCCTATTATGGTCCATGCATGCATATCCTTTATCCAGTGAATTGACAGCACGTGAATTTTATTACTGATACTGCATAATTTATAAATATTTTTAGGTGTTCTTTTTTTTCCCCTCTTTTTTATACATCTTACTTGATTAGATATACCATCACCATGTTATTGAATTAAGTTATGCATTTTTAAATTTGATTAGAACTAGCATAAAATCAGTTCAGGTACTTCATAATGTGCATATTTAGCAAATCTTTATCTTAATGGTGTACGTAAGTCAAAATAAAAGGCATCCCAAAACCCATAAAAAGTATCTTAAAATCCGTAAAAAGCATCTTGAAATCCGTAAATTCTTCTCGGATTCTGTAAATTTTTCTTTGAATCCGTAACTCATCTCTCTCAATGGATTCCTAAATTTATCTCGGGAAATTGTATGTATGGCACGTACATTTGAATGGAATAGATTGATACCATGAAAGAAGCATCGATTTTAAATTTAAAAAATCACACATTGTATCAACTAAGAAAAGGTTGGTCTGCAACAAAAAACATATCATTAACTGTTTTACCAAAAACACATATGTGTGTGTATATATCATTAACTTATTTTCTTTCATCATCAATTACTTATCTTGATTAAGAGCTTCTGTCAAAGATACCGTACTTATTTGAAAAAAGCTTATTTACTCTATAAAAACACGTTCAACGGTGTTTTTCCGTAAAATGAGATAATCTCATTTATATATTTACCTCGACTTATGTAAAAGTACTTCTATGTCGCATTCTCAAACGGACCCACAACATTTTTGTCTTGATCATAAGAGAATCAACACATGTATGTGAAGCCTTCAAATAAAACCAAAGATGAAAATGGAGAGAATGGTGAGCAATGCATGGACGAGCAGTGATGAAAGGTGATCGAGTGATATATGGTGAGAAGTTTTGTATTGTAAAATATAAAAACAATTATTTCAAGTGTTCTGAAACCATTGTAAAACTATATTTTTGGTCACAAAATGTATATTTCTGTCATCTAAATTTGCTCTCTTAATTTTATGAAGCACCCTTTTCAATCTTCTAGTCCTAATGAAACTAGTTTCAAATAATGATTTTTTTATGCCAATCAACATTATTTTGAAATTAAACTTAACACGTTCACATTTGGTGTAGTTAGGATTTAAAATTGAAAAAATATTTGATAAAATTAAGATATTAAAATGAGATTTTATGTAAAATTAAAGGATTGGAGATACCACCTTAGTCCAAATCCCAGGGCATCCTTTAAAAGAAATATTTGGTTCATAATAGAAATCAAGCAAGCAAGGAGTTGGTACGAATTACCATTTTCAATTTATCGTATTTATTGGTGATACATATTAGACACAGAGAAGCAAGAAAGAATGTGAGACAGATTTGAAGAGGACGGCAAGATTATTAATTTAAAACAAATTTAATTGATTAACCATTTTTTGTATATTCCCGATTAAATTATTTAAAGCGACAAAAGTCAATTAGCGACGGAAAAATCCATCATTAAATGGTCATTTTCCATTAGAAAATTTTCATTTAACGACGGAAAATATTAGATCATTTTAACGATGTAAAATAACCATTTAGCAACGAATTTTCCGTCGCTAAAAAACATTTTTCTGATAGTATACGTTTAATGAGTTTTAGTCAAGTTTGACATATAAGTCATCTAATTTTGCACAAAAGGCTTCATCAATGTAAACCATAGAAAAGTATAAACATCAATATTTCAACTATCATCAGTAAGTTTTTTTTTTGGTAATAAAAGGTTTATGTGGGTTTGGCATCAGTCCCCCACCAAGGCCAGGGCACGGCCCCAGGGCTCTTTGAGCGCTTACAAGGGATTTACGAGATCGCCTACCAATGAGGTCTCCCCGTCGGTCAGAGGGTTCGAACACACACCCTTGTAATCGGGGTGGAAAGACCTTAACCAACTGTACCAAACCTCATTGGCAACTATCATCAGTAAGTTGCATAGCCCCACCAGGGATCAAGCAAGGAGTGAGGGGCCAAATGTGATGGAACACCATTAAAGAAAGTTATGTACGCTAAAGGAAAATCACTTTAAATTCTTTTTTAAGACACTAAGAATTTTAAATTGGTCCATTGAATTGAACAAATCCTAAAATGATTCACTATATACCGGAGATTTATGAATATTGTGTCTTAAAATATAACATCAACTCCTAACGTTTCACTGAAAAAATATAAATATGCCTGTTTGAGAAAATGGTAGATAAATATTTTTATAATTTATGAGATAAATATGAAAAAGATTATCTCAATTTATAAAAAAATACCGTAGGATAATGTTCGGTAGCTCAAACGCTTTTACAAACTGCACTGTTTCTTAGTTCCCAAAATTCATCGACCCATGTGATATCCCGTCTTCTTCTGTGTGAACATAAAACTCAGCACACGATAGCTGGTTTCCGTACACAGAATTTAAGCTCCGCAGGAAATAACGTGGTTGTTTTGGAAAAGCTTAGCTTCTGCCCACAATCACGTTTAACAGTGTTTTTTCGTAAAATGAGATATTTACCTTAATTTGCGTAAAAGCACTTCTCTACCGTGTTCCCAAACGGACTCAATAACAATCTAGCGACTCATATGAAATATACATTCAACAATTTGTTTATTTGGAAAAGCTTATTTACTCCTTAAAAACGTGTTTAACAGTGTTTTTTATAAAATGAAATAATCTCCTTCATATATTTACCTTGAATTATGTAAAAGTACTTCTTTACTGCGTTTCTAAACAAACCAGGACTCATTTGAAACGTACACTTTATGAATGAATTAGGATTGGGGGTGGAGTGTAGGAAATTTACATGCATAGAAATTTAAAAAATAGTTAGAAGAATGTATTTTGACAGAACACATTTATTCATAATGCATACACTTATATTTGAATAAACGTTATATTCAAAGTATACTTACTACATAAATTTTTTTAACTCATAATGTATTTTAAAAGAAAGATTTAACAATTGTTAGAGTGGGTAAATTAATGTACTTATATTTTAAACCTAAAATGTGAGTTGTGAGACGAGGTTCGTTTAGCAACACTGTGGAGAAGTATTTATAAGTACTTTCACACAATTCAAAATAAATATATGGAGAAAATTGTTTCGTTTTACAGAAAAACATTGTTAAACACGAGTACAAGGGGTTTTTGACATTTTGGCAAACAGTGCCAGTATGATAAGAGGAATGGAATGGGAAGTTTTTTCCATGAAAAACCACTCGTGTGGGGGGCACTTGAGACATAAGACAACCCACCCCCGTCCCCTCTCTCCTTTCTCTCTCTCTTCCTCCTCGGCCTACTAAAACCCCTCCCTCCCTCCTCCTGTCTTCATCCTCCCTCGCTTTCTCCCTCTCTGCTTTTGGTTCCCACACACTTCCTCTTCCGCAAACTCTTCAAGCCCTTCAGAACCTTCTTCTACGCCATATGAGCCTAGCTTTCCTTTCTGCTTCTGAGCTTTTCTACTACTGCTAATGGCCGAGCCGCTCAGCTCGGAGGCTGATACTTATGCCAACTGTTCTTCCTCTTCCTCTTCTTCGTCTTCGTCGTCGTCTTCTTCCTGTTTTTCTGCTTCTCAGCAGAATAGGCTCAAGCGAGCCAGAGACGATACTAATAATAGTAGCAAGCACCTTGTTTACAGAGGAGTCCGAATGCGAGCGTGGGGCAAATGGGTGTCCGAAATCCGCGAACCCAGAAAGAAAAATCGGATCTGGCTAGGTACTTTCGCCACCGCCGAGATGGCCGCCCGCGCCCACGACGTCGCCGCCCTCAGCATTAAAGGCAGCTCCACCATCCTCAACTTCCCTGAGCTCGCCGATTCACTGCCCCGACCTGCATCCAAATCGCCCCGAGATGTTCAGGCTGCCGCCGCCAAAGCTGCTTCCATGGAGATACTCAACAGCAGCAGCAACATCAGTCCCGCCCCCACAACCTCATCGTCATCCTCCGGCGATGTTTCCACCCCAGAGGAACTAGGCGAGATAGTGGAGCTCCCTGCACTGGGCACCAGCTTCCAAGAACCCGACCCGAATAACGACTTTGTGTTTTTCGACCTGGCAGATGGGTGGTCCTATCCTCATCCATGGCATCACAGCCTCTACGATGATGAAAACAAGTACTGTGGTGGCTATTTCACTATGATGGATCACACGTCAATGCAAGAAGAAGAAACAGAAGGTTTGATTCTTTGTGGCTTTGAGGGCTCATTGTGGCAACATTAGAGAATCAGTCAAAGAGTCTTTGTTTGCCTCTCCCTCGCTCTTCTGAATGTCAGCCCTTTTTCAACTTTTCTTTGAAGGGCAAGCTACGTTTCTTGTCTCTCAAGTTTCTTACGTACTTCTTCTTTCTTCTACCACTTTTTACTTTACTGGTCATGTGACTTGGATCTATGAAAGTTGCAGGAGCTAGATGAGTTTGCTGTGTGGGGAATTATTATCATGACTAAAATTTGATTGGCATGAAAAGCATCATATATTATTATTACAAGTTCCTTCTCTCAACATGTAGTATTGTCTACTTTGTGATGACAAGAATAAAGGGTTAAAGTTAGATTCTTTGTATTGCCATTTTACAGCTCATATTTGTGTTGTTGATGGGTCCATAAGAATTTGATCAACATGGCACACAAAAAAATTCCTAATTCTTTCATCATAATAAGGGTTTGGTGAAATGGGTCTGTGCATATGTGGCAGCTCTTCGTGTAAAGTTATGAACTTTTGGATATGGAGAATTGACCATAATGTGCTAAAGATACAGCTACTTAATTAGCTAATAGCTAAGCTATCCACAAGGCCTTTGACAAGATTTTTTTTGGGAAGGGGGGTTTTAGTCTTTTAGTATTGTGGGGTTATTGCATTTCAGTTGGAAAAGGGAAATTACATGTTTGGCTAAATTTGTAAATGGGAAAGCAGCCTAAAATTTATTAAATAAAATTATTGGATTTAAATATAGAAAAAAAGTTATACTAAAAGAGTGATTTTATATTTGGGATCTAAACATGTTTGATTAAGAATTACTTGGTTGTGTCTAATACTACTAAATAGATATATGTAAAAGGCATAAGTGGAGATTTGAAGTCCTTTTTCAATAGGATTCTGTGTAAGAGTTTTATTTGTGAAATTCACTAAAAAAATATTAAATTGGAAGGAGCTCTTTCCCTCCATAATGGGTTGATACTTTTTTGCTCCAAATTAGTCAACAATAACCAAATGCTGGGACTTCTTAACTAATATTATTAAAAGCAAAACCGACCAATTGTTCAGTTGTCTTGGGTATATTTATTTACGCACCCTTTTAGTTACCATAAATAATCGAATAATTCATTTTTCCTAAAAAAAGTCTACCAAATAAATTCCCCAACTTTTGCGTCAAGTCATTCATGATTAAATAAATGAAAGAGAAATTTATTTTGAGGTACCAAATAAGCAACTTATTTATGAAAAGGTCTCATGGATAAAAATATTTATTTTGATATGTCCAAATGCTGGTGTTGACAACATGAGGTCCTTATATCGACAACAGCATTCGCTGGTGTTGACAACACTGTGTACGATGGTAATGACAACACCATATGCCGATAATGACAATATCATGCGTTAATATTGATAATATGAGTTCCTGCTTTAGGACCTCAAAATAAATATGTTTATCCATGAGATATTTTTATAAATAAATTACTTATTTGAGATCTCACACTAAATTTTTCTAAATAAAAATAGTTCAAGAGAAATATCATATTACTCTCAATTTTTAAGTACGATTATTGAAAATAGCAACAATTAATCCCTTCATGTTGACGTTGGCAACGTTGCATTTTGATCACGGCTCGTGGTGCTGTATATGTAAGACATGTGTGCATGCATGTGCTCTCTTGAAAAAAGTGTTGTGTATAAATAAATATTCATGTGTATATATCTATCATTGATTTGACAGTTGCATATATACAAGAGGTTAGTTGTTTTATATATAAAAAAGGCAAGAATGGGAAATATATAATATACATAACTGTGTATAGACCTGAATACTATAGGTCTATAGAGGGGTCAAATGGTAGAATCAAAGCTTTCAAGGTTAGTAATTAAATTAAGAAGGGAATACATACGGACGTAGATACATATACATATATGTGTGTGTATTAAGTGGCACACAAATTCAGGCTCCTAAGCTTAGACTTGAAGCAGTTAATAAGAAATGGAGTTGAGACCTGCCCTAGTTGAGATCTCACAAGTACTTCTTATCTTATTTTATTTTTCGTTAACTGTCAAAATAATGAGTTTCTTTTTTAAAATAACTGTAAACTTGTATGCTTATTACGTGCAAACCCAAACCATTAAAATAAGGAGGAAAGTTCCCTAGTGTTGTCGAAGGTGTGAGTAATTGGATCCGTTTAAAAATACGGTAGAGAAATACTTTTACATAAATTGAGATAAATATGTGAAAAAGATTATATCGTTTTATGGAAAAACACTATTGAACGTGTCATTTCCTGGAATCTCAGCCAAATGGGGTTATTAACTTCTATCGTGGAGATGCTAACTTCCCCCCTTTTTTTAATAATATAATTAAATTTAGGAGAGCAGAATTTCATGGATACATTAAGATCGATATGAATTTCGCAAATGAGAGAGCATCTACAAAAGGAAAGGGTGAAATAAAGCTCAAGAAGAAGTCAGTGAGTTCACACACCAACCTTAATTAATGGCACTGAGTGTGGTATCAGAGGAAGAAGGAGAAAGAGGTGATCGATGAAGCAAAGCATCTACCATTCACCACATTAAATGGCATTAACTTGCTGCTGGTCCCTTCCTTCAATCATTATGAGAATGATTATTGTTAATACGACGTGGCTCATCTCTAAATCTCTACACTTGTCTGTCGTTCAAGGCGAAGCACTCACTTATGTTCATGTTACAAGACACTTGGAAAATAATGAATGGTTCTTGCTATAGATCATTAAATGATGTATTTATTTCTTCCTTGATCCTATTTATAAAGTTGAGTTAAGATTTATTTCCTCAGTTCGGGTCACAAGTTATTGATAAGGTAGTAGAACCAAATTAAAGGAGTAATTCATAAGAATTATTTTTTATATAATTACCTTTTCACTTCTCAAGGTGCAATTCATTTTTTTTAAAAAAAAATCAATTTCAAACAAATTTAATATCTCAATCGCTTTTATCCAGTTTTATTGACACGTTTAAAACTGTCTTGGAGTAAATAAGAACCGAAAGCATCACAACACAAACCTTGAGGAAGCTGAACAGCATAGAGAATGTTGATCAAATATAATTCCTTTTTTGTTTCCTAACCTCAAACTCAACATAACATTGATGAAACCCAGTGGTGGGTGGAGAATAATATATAGTAATGAGAAATTCATTATTATTATTATTATTATTGATTTTTGTTGTTATTATATCATCATCATCATCATCATCATCATCAATAATTGAGGAGGTCATGAAGACCCATTTCCCATCTCTGTTCAATTTATACTATTGATTTTCTCACATACATATGGGTTCAATCTACGTATCTCTATTCAGTTCAAGTCGTATAATATATAATTAAAGCTTTATGACCCCTTTCCTGGCTGTAAGATGTGAGGCAAAGGACCCCATCTCCTTGCTTCCCATTTTTGTCTTCTTTATTAGTTTTGGCCTTTGGGTGTCTGTTCCTTAATAGCAATCAGATTCACATTAATTACATTAATAATGGGCTTGTTGGAGAAGTCCATTGAGAGAACGATTACAGATTCTAAGGTAAATATGTGAGAGAAATTTTATCTCGGTAAACATAGGAATAGATTTTGGGCAGGCAAATAGCCTCCCCAAATAAGCCCAATATAATCTCAATTCCACAGTTTTTAAGGAAAATACTTAACTATTTTTCTGGGAATATTCTCTCTCTAGCTAGGCTTCCTTCCATCCTTCCTTCCTTGATGCTTCCTTATTGTAGTCAATCAGAACTGAAAAAAAATATTATCGAGAGTCGAAGTACAGCTGAGTTATTACATATTTACAATAAAAATAACATTTTTAATTGTTAGCCAGAAGAAAAAAACAAAGTTGATTTTTTTGAGAACTGAGCTATCCGCAGATATGATGAAGTAGGGTTTATGCTACTAACAAATATTTATTATTTTATGCACGGCTTCACAATAACTGTCATGCTGAAGCATTTTGATCTGTTAAATTTTTTTATATATTTATTGTACTGTCTTATTGAGAAATGTTATTCACATTGGAGATAACATGTGGGGAATAGGATTTGAAAGTTGACTTATAAGTAGCCAAAGAATTACTTGGGAATCAAAACTTAGTTAAGATTTATGCACACACACTATGAATTAAAACTTCACATCTACTACTTAAAGTGTGTGTTTGGAAGTTCTATTGGAAGAAAGGAATTTACAGATTTCGAGATATTTTACGGATTTTAAAATGGTTTTACGGATTTCGAGATGATTTTTACAGATTTCAATATGATCTTATTTCCCCGATTCCTTGATTGAATAAGCATCTTCCTAGCTATCACTTTACCATATCTTCATTAATTGGATCTAACTTTATACGCATCTCATACTTTCACAGCATACAAATTAAAAAAAACGTAAACAAGATTCGTTAATTTGATATTAATAATAAACAAATTCAAATGTTCTTCATACAAATTACTTAAGAAAGTTAGATATGATTTGAACTTCATTCCAGAGTCTATCGCATCTATATGATTACCAAATCTCTTGAATATTATATGCTAAATACAGATTTAACATATAATGAAAAAAATCTCAGGTGTATCATATCATTATATTTTTTGTCAAAGATCAAATCATGAAACTATGCATTAATATCAATATAAAATATTTAACAAGCATTCCTAGTTGCAAACTATTTTTTAAAATATAGGTATTTAAAAGCTGTCCAAAAAATAATTGTCCTAAAGAATAATGAGTTCTTTTGACTGTGATATGAACTTTGTTCTATTCTTTTTAGCATCTGAAATATCACCAAATATATTGAAAATATATTTTAAATATTTTACATATTAATATATTAATTTCAACATATACTGAATGCAAATATTTTACATATTAATATATTAAGATGAAAATATCAGAGCATCAGACCATTAATTTCAACGTTGATCAATATGTTATTAACATCAACACAAAATCTGTAACAATAATCACTAGTTACAAACTACAAATAATACTGCAATTTATTCTTTAATTTCCATGGAACACACAGATGCTCAATAATTGTTGTTAAATTGTCCCCATCCTGTTCAGTTCTTATTATTAGATTTTGTTATCAAGTTGTGGACAGAATATATACAATATCGTTGTTTAATTTCTTTTTAAGGTCGTCCAGCAAAGCTAAGGGATTATTTTGGCAAAAAAAAAAAAAACAAGAAGCAAAGCTAAGGGACGAGTGAACAGATTTTGATGAAGCAAGATATACTGTTATTTTGCCAGGAATCTAACACCACATGCTTGAGCAGAGCGTTGCATGCGCGATAAAAGACCAAGTCTTGTGATTTGCCTTAATTTGCTATATATAACAAATATAAATCACCATCAGATGCAACAGAGACAACAGTCTAATAGCTGATATTAATAAGATCTTAGATGGCCTTTCTGTTTCTTAACATCAGGCTGTTTCATAATTAAATTTGTAAGAATGTTTGATTCCAACTCCATGATACTGAAATAACAAGGAAATTAAGAAAACATACAGCAAAAGAAAAAGAATCTTTTCCTCATTGTATGATTTTATTTCCCCCGATCTGATTCTTATTGATTTGCATTAGCCTCGTAAACGCCTTAACTAAACTAAAAGAGGGAGTTATGGTAAGAAACTTACAATTTGTCTGAAATGCCTTCGTAGGCTAGCTACTTTTAGAAATCAGAATTAGGAAAGTTGGCATAGACACTGCGCAATGGAGCATGGGAATAATAAGATTATTCTATTGCTCTATTGCACCTGAATCATATCAATCCGTAAAGACAAGCCTTGTATTTGCAACAACTGAATCAGTTCTGGGCCCTCTGATGCGACAAAAGACAGTGGAGAAAACAATGATATCTCTGGATCATTAATTGGATTTAAAGTTTATAGTTTTCTTCTTTCGTTTTTAGTGTGTGTGAAGCCAGGGTGTGGGGGATGACAATAGCCCGAAGATCCTCGTGCACCTCTTTCTAATAATGCATATTTGGTTTTATATGTAGGTACAGAATTATAGAGTTTCAATCCGCTTGAGCTACCGTGTGTCACATATAAGTTTCACTTGAAAACATGCAGTTAATTCTCAACCAATTCAACAAAATTGAAGCCTTCGCTAATTAAACGGAGTATGTGCAAAGCAAGTGAGGTTGCTAGGTTCACATCAATTTATTAATTTTTCTTCACATTTTTGCAAGCAACACCCAGCACCTGATTGAAGATTTTTATTCCAACTATAATAATGAAGCTAAACGGTTATTTAGCCTCAATCTACTTGAGCTACCATGTGTCTCACATAAAGATTAATTGAAAACACGCAATTAATTATCAAGCAATTCAAGAAAATAATGAGGTTGCTGGGTTCATATCATTTTATTAGAGTATATGCAAAGCAAATGAGGCTGCTGGGTTCATATCAATTTATTATTTTTTATTCACGTTTTGCAAGGAACACCTGACTGCATCTTTTTATTCACTAAATAGTCCTCTCTCACTTATACAGACTACTAATAGTCAAAGACGATGTATCATTTAATATAAAAGTGTTGTTTTGCCTAACAGATTATGTAGTTTGAACAATCTTTCCTAATGATCTACATTGACAGCGCACCAAGCAAATGTTAAGATTGTTAATTAGAAGCAAATTTCAGAAGAGACTTTTTAAATATGATTTATGAGTCAAGTCTTTAATTGCTCAAAGGAGGAGAGAAATCGGACATGTATAAGCAGTCAATGGAGAGTTTGAGAAACATTGTGATTGTTTAGCAAAATTTAACTTATACCCAAAAGCACATTTAACAGTATTTTTTCGTAAAACAAGATAATCTAATTCACTTATTTGCCTTAACTTGCGTAAAAGTACTTCTCTACCGTATTACCAAACCGATCAATTATCGTGCTACCTACAAGTAAAATCCATCTTGCGGAAGAAAAATACAAATTTAATTATATTATAATGGAATCATACCTCCAGTGATAGTGACTGCAATACTCTCACATTCAAATTCTGGGGACCTATTTACCCGATGCAATGCCCTAAAAACAGCAGCTACGACATTTGCATTTATTTTAAGTAATTTTAAATGTGCGAGGTAAAATGTATGTAAAAGTAGTTTTTTCCCAAAAATTCAATGATTACTATTTTAAGTGAAGGTAAACAAACACAGTGGATGATCAAGGTCAATTTTTTATCTTCCTCCCTTGAGAGAAAGACCACTGGGATTAAGTGGATGATCAAAGCGAATGTCAAATCTCAAATCAACCACATTTAAAAATGACAGACAGAATAGATCAGAAATATCTTACATCAGCCTCGGCGTCGCAGTTCGGGAATGAATTGTCGTATTGTCCCACGGGGCAAATAAGCTTGCAAACTATTGTGAATACAATAGTATATCAAAATTAGTCGAAAAAAATGTTTTCAGGTGAATTGTGATAAA
>JANTPZ010004078.1:0-26170 GCA_025593235.1 Vachellia pachyceras
GAATGTGAGAGTAGTATTGATTTTGAGAGAACTCAAGGATGGTTTACAAATGAGGAGGGGTGAGGTATTTATAGGCAACTCCCACCTCCTTACTATTCCCACCTCCTTAATGGACGGTTGGGATTGAATCGATCCTACGGTTACAATTCGTTCTCTAGAATTCTCCTTACAAATATCTAGATATTTACATGGAAAAATCTAGTGGCAAATATTAAAATGTTGAGGCTAGAGTTGTGTAGACTTCTCTAGAATGTACTTGCATTCTCTAGCACTCTTAAGGTTATTCGGGAGCCTTCTGGAGGATTCTGGGATGTTCCGGAGCTTCATAACCTCGTGAATCGTGACAGTATGCTCCTTTTGTGTGTGTATTAATTAAAAACAAAAAAAGGGGAATAAAGGGGATGCATCACGTGAGGAGTGTGTGGCTATATATATTACGATTCCCTTGAGCAGTTTAGGGTTCTCTTTTACTTTTCGTGAGTCCGTCGGCGTTTTGTGCTCTTTTAAAGCATAATACTTGTTTTTGGGATCAATTAGATTGATTTGAGTGTGGTTGGTGTTTTGTGGCTTAAGCTTGCAAGTATCCTGGAGTTGAAGTAACCGATGTTAATTCATTTTATATGCCTGCATGGATTGTAAGATATTTTCAATACCTTATTTATGTATTACAAATCTTATCTCTATTTTTATATGTTCAATTCTAGTGAAGTGGGAAGTATTTTCTATATATATATAAATGATATGTTTTGCTTAGATATATGTTTGATGAATTATCCATTATTTATCTTTATTCCTAACATATTGTGAATTTATGCATTTATGGGGAATTGACATATTAGGTGCATGGAAGTAGTTGGGTGATCTTGTGATGATGGGACTTGTGTAATGTATTGAGAATGTATTCGCGGTTGCCTCACTACTGATCATAATGGTTGGCTGTATTGTAACTCACACTCAGGTGGGGAGTCGGCCTAGACCCAGGAGGGAGGTAATGATTTATTGTGACTCACACGCAAGTGGGGCGTCGGCTTATACTGAGGAGGGAGGCCAGGATTTATTGTGACTCACACGCAAGTGGGGAGTCGGCCTAGACCCAAGAGGGAGGCTATGATATATTGTGACTCACATGCAAGTGGGGAGTCGTGATTGAGTAATATGGAGGAGTAGGATGGAGAGATCATTTGTGCATTCTGAATGTACTGATTGAAAAACCTTAATTTTGTTTGAATATTGTGTATTGGCACTGCTTCGCTGATTTATAATCCCGTATTATATATTCTATGAATTGATTGTTGGTTACTGGGACTTTATGTCTCACCCTATCGATATATATTTTTTCAGGAGAGGAACTTAGTGGTTTGAGGCGTGAAGGGAATGAGCCAACAGTTTGATTGTGGCTATCACTGTAGGCTTAATAGTTAAGTTATTTTAAGGATAAATGTATATTGCCAAACTTTAAGGCTTGCATACTCTGATTTTTTTTTATCATTATGTTTATGCCATGATATTCTATATATGGTTAACAATTTATCTTTTGGTATCTCTAACCCATTACGTATCCATGGAGTGTTATTTATGGACCCGTATGTTTAAAGGAATGCTTAAATATTGTTGACTCTTGTGGCTTTAATGGTGACTTGTGGGTGAGTTTTGTGCCCTGGGTCAAAATAATACTGAGTATGTGAATGGTTTGTGGACTGGGCGTCTTACTCATAATTTTGTGCCCTGGACCTTGAGGATTTAATAATTAATTGTATTTAAATGTCTGGTGTGTTTGGAATTACAAATGGTATCAAAAGGGATTACGAGTTACATAATTATTGGTGAATATATTATGTGGTTAAATTGTTTAGGGGATTACAACTTGGTATTAGAGCCTAACGGTTCTCGGGTTTGTTTGTGTATTTCATGTAGTCCTTTGTCAATATATATTTTCCTTACACGTCCTTCCCTTCTTATTCTAAACCTCTTATTTGTTGCTCTTCTACTTACCTTTATGGGGTTTTCCCCTTAAGTGGGGAGAGATGGTTGATGTGAGACATATGATTAAGATATGTTTGAATTTAATGTTTATATTTAATGGTTGTGAAACGACTGTAAATTTGATTTGTATGCCTTTGAGGGTTGTTGACTTTATTGTGTGTATAATTTTGTTATTATCGAACCATGTTATTATAGAATAAATCAGTTATCAAAAGTGGTGCCAACATAAATTGTAGAGAGCTAATAGTTATAGTCTAGAGTTGTATGATATTGTTGTATAAATGGAATGAGTCATGTTATTATCATTGGCACAAGTGGAGAAAAGTAACAACAACAAAAAGGTTGTTGGGTATTTATTATCTTTATCTCTATTCAAACCTTAGGGCATTGGAGTATTAGGCAGATTGAGATGGTAAAGGAATTTGTTGAAGTACTTTTATAAAACCTGTGCACATCCTTATTATGCCGTGATTGTGATTTTTGGACTATTGTTATTTATTTATTTATTTTCGTTGTGCTTGTGAATTTTATGCTTTAAGGAGGTGGACTTTGTGCTTGTATTCCTTGTCAAAGATTGTGTAAGTTTATCATAATTATTCTTTTGTTTACGATCTTCTTAAAAGCTAAAGGAAAATATTTTAAATTTATTGTTTACTTGTTTAATAAATTTCTTACTTCGACAAAGTATTAAGCTTAGAAAATACCGTTTAGCATTCAATTATTCCTTTCTGTCCTTACTTTACTATTGTGGTTATTTAAAAGTTAGAATTTTTTAATTCATCATCTTTATTTAAATTTGAATTGAAAATAATTTTTGTAGTTATTAAATATTTTGAATATATAAAGGGTGTAAATTATCTAGTAAATATCTATTCCTTTTAATTCTTTACTTTTTTGATTTACATTGATTCCAAGGTGTGCAATTTTCAAATCAATTATATTTTGTTTTACATTTGTTTTACAATTGTGTTTTTATTACTAAGAAAAAATAAAATATGTATATTTAACATCTATCAATTCATTTTTATAGCCAATAATTGGTTCCTATTGTGCTAAGTGATTGATTCAAAATTTTCACCTTTTACATCGTTATCTTTTCAAAATTTGTTTGAATATTTAAATTACTTTTTGTTTGTTACGTAAACTTGAATTTGAACTTGAAATTTTTGTATTTTAATGCTTTCCTCCTATTTATCCTTGGATTAATTATGAAATCTTCATTTTTTATATGCATTAATTTTTAAAATTTGATTCAAACATATATTTTTGTGTTTAGCAACAATTGAAAATGAACTAATTCAACTAATTTAATAAATTTCATCTTCTGTAGTGACTTATTTCTCTATTCTCTCTTATTGTTTTGATTTTATTGATCTAAAAATACAAAATCTCATATCCATGGTATTTTCTTTCTTATTTGATTCTTTCGCCCGTACGGTTTTAAAACGGGCAGGTTTAGACGGGTTAATTTCAACGGGTTCTGAGCAGGTGGGGGGTCCGGGTTCCAATGCTCAGCCCTAAACCTAGGTTTCAAACTGAGATTTTGTAACCAAAATAGCTTTTGGAAAAAAAATTTTGTTTGGACAAAATCTCAGTTTTGAGGTAAAACCTAGGTTTTGAAACCAAACCTAGGTTTAAGAATGGGTTTCAAAATAAGCCCTTAATCCTACATGGAAATTTGTAAAGAATTATAAAACAATAGTTTCCTTTTGACCCCCCCTCAAATTACTTTCTCTTCCCTCAATTAATCCTCCTTTCCCCATTTTTATTATACCTGTCGTCACTACCAAAACTAAATGGTTGGTTCAGCTACTAAAAATAGACTTAAACGTAATAAACATATAAAAGAAAGGAACAAGTATGCCTATATCTATAAGTGGAGCTGGGAATTAAGGTCGGACTTCCACTTGCTTAGGATCGGTTTAGGCACTAGTACCAAATTCCCACTGAAATTAGTAGCTTGAACAGCCTGTCCACGAGCTTGAGGCCCGTTTGCCATTTTTTTAAAAAAGATTTATAGAACAATTTTATATAATAACGCAATTTCTTTGCTCGAAAATATAGAGTCATGACTAATTATCTAAATAGCTACATTGATAATGATAAATAATGAAAATCTTAAACTTAAGTTCACAAATCCATAAGTACTTTGAAGAGATTTACATAATATTTTTCACAGTTATATATATGCATATATAAATTAATAGATCACAAATTTGGATAAAAATAAAATTATATGAAACGAAAGGTAGAATAATATTTTTTATAAAAAATATGAATATATCTCACGTGGAAATTATTCTTATTTTCCTAAATTTAAAAAAGTAATTAGAATCAGAATTATGACTGCGGGTCCATAGACTAATGTCTATTATTTTTAATTATTCTAATATTTTTTTTATTTAGAAAGTAATTACACGAGGATATTTCACCAACCAATTAAATAATAACTTTTTATATTAATAATGGGAAAATTGAACATTTGAATTGAATTGATTCCATCAAATTTACGAAGGATTTGAAATTTCACTTTAGTCAGCCCTATAATTTGATCCTTTTTAAAAAATCTAATTTATTTAAAATAATTAAATTTTGTTGTAAGTTATTTGCTTAAAAATTTAAATGAAATAAAGACTAATTTAAAGTGTTTATATATGTGTGTGTTCTAACAAAGGGAAAACCAATTTGTTGGAACTTATACTTTTCTTTCTCCTAATTAAATGCCTTAATTATACTTTATTAACATCGTTAAATCTTATACATAGGTTAACTATAGTGACAAAAAAGTTATAAGAGTTAATTATAGTAGAAAAAAAGCTAAATTAATAAATTAATTAAGAGAAAAAATACACAAGCACCAAATTAAAAATTGAAGAAAAATATAGATATCAATAAAAGAATTTTCCTCAGACAAATAATCTTTATAGTTTCAACACAGTCTTAAAAACACGATATCTTGTGTCAGCAGCTCTTCTTATGCAAAGGTTTTAATTTTCTATTCTATTTTCACTGTGGAAGAGAGATAAAAAATAATAATTTCGAGAAAGCTACGAAGAACAGAAAAGAGACTTTTGAGGGGTTCTTGAGGCCAAGGTTTTTGACAATTTAAATGCCTCAAAAATGAATTATTAATATAGGAAATAAAGGAAAAATAATCACTTAACATTATTTAGCGCCAGAAAGAGTGAGGAACCACTATGACACATTATTTTTTGATTTAGAAAATTATTAAGAGATTTAATTCCCCAAAATTAAGCTAACCCAATTTTAGAGCTAATTTTGAGAATTAAAAGCCTAATTTCTTGAAATAATGAAAGAAAAATAATTAGAGTCATGATTTGGCTTAAAACTCTTAGTGAAATTATTTCATGGATTAAAGAAAAAGAAGGTCAATAAGAAACAAAATCATAGAGTAATAAAGATTATTTTTTTAGAATTTGTTTGGTTATTTTAGTACCAATGTATGTACGTAGGGGTTACAATGTTTTTTTTTTGGAATAATGGCTGGATAGCATTAACTCATAAGGAGAGTACAAACAGGCTTGCAGAGCCCCTAAACAACATTATCACCAACGCCCCAGGCAATAGGGGTTACAATGTTAAATGCACTATCCTGAGGCATTATATAATGAATAATATATCATCATAAAATAATTAAAAATAAGCTATGTAGTTAGAAAATATGATTATAATTGAAAATATAGAATTAATTATAACACAAGATTGGAGGGGGATGAAGTCATAAGATGGAATTGGGCTTGACAGGGGGTGGAAAGTGGTGAGCATATGGTAGAGGGATCAAGCACACAGCTTAATGTTGATTAATGGACGGCACACAGTGAAGGGATGTTGATTAATGGAGCAAATGGATGATTCTGTTGACAGAGCTAAGATGATTTTAAAACGATCATTTAACTTCTTGAACCTCTAAAAAAGTTCATTGTCGCATATATTATATTAAAAGCTGGATGTAATATGAATTGAAAAAAGCTTTTTGAAAACTACATGAAAGGAGCAAGTGCTATGTTTGGTACGATGGAATTGGGAGGTGAAATTGGAAATGGAATTCATTTCCTATGTTTGGTATGGTGGAATTGAGGGGTGGAAGTGGAAATGGAAATAGAAATGGAATTCAAAATGGGTAGAAATGAATTCCATGATGTAACCCATGGAGTTGTATTCAACTCCATGGAATTGATTTTTTGACCCCTTATTTTTTTCCTATATTTATATGCATTTCCATCTTCATTTTCATCTTCATTTCCATCTCCATCTCTATTTCTATTTCCACCAAAATCAATTCCAGCGTACCAAACGAGCCAAGTATGCCTATATCTATAAGTGGAGCTGGGAATTAGGGTCAGACTTTCATTGGTTTGGGATCGGTTTAGGCTCTAGCACCAAATTCCCATTGAATTTTGCAGCGCAGCCCATGAAAGGCCCGTTTGCCTTTTTTTTAAAAAAAAATTTATAGAACAACAATTTTACACAATAACACAATTTCTTATTTGAAAGCTCATGACTAATTATCTAAATAGATACATGGATAGTAAATAACGAAAGTCTTAAACTTAAGTTCACAAATCCAATAATGCTTGAATTTGATTTAATTAGTTAATTATATTAAAAAATTGCTAACAACGATGAACTAAAATTTGACTTTCCACTGAAATAGATATTCCCATTTGTTACATAAGCACTTTGAAGATATTTTCATAATATTTTTGACAGTTATATATATACATATATAAATTAATAGATCACAAATTTGAAAAAATAAAACTATATGAAACGAGAGGTAGAATAATATTTTTTTTAAAAAAAATATGAATATATATCATGTAGCTTGAGAGACTATTCTTATTTTCTTGAGTTTAAAAAAGTAATTAGAATCAAAATTATGAGTGTGGTCCAAGCTATGAAGGAGGCAAATGAGAAGGGAAGAGACTGCTAGCATTAGTGACAAAGGGAAGGGTTAGCCTTAATTTTTTTTTTAAAAAAATGAATTGAAAACATATAGAAGCCCAAATAAGGTTATAGCCTTCAAGAGTCTATCACCGTGAAAAAATTTGTCGGGTTTAAACGGGCAAGCTCGTTTAAGCCATTAGCCATGCAGAGTTGGCCCTAAAGGGCCTTAATTCCATCTTGGAGCTAAAAATCACACGCTCAACCCTCCAATTAAATGGGTTTAATCTGGCCGATCCGACGAGCTATATCTATATTGGGTAAGTAGGACAGAAAATTAATTGTAAAAAAGATGAAAGAGAATGTACGAGAAAAAGATAAAAATGCAGAAAATACTTAAATCAAATTCCTTATATACATCAGTCAATTTCTCAAATCATATCTTAGAACGCATCTTAAGAGTGGAGAGAATAATTAATTATTCTTTATTGGGAGGAAGGTGGGTTTAATTAATAGTGCGCACTTGTTAGTGAGGATTCAATCAATAATGTTTTGTAGGCTTTAAATGAAAGCATCAATATATCTGCATCCATAATAAACCCGTTTCATAATGCGGTAGAGAAGTATATTTACATAAGTCGATGTAAATATGTGGAGGAGATTATCTCGTTTTATGGAAAAACACCGTTGAACGTGCGTTTAACTTTAAAAACGTTGTTTTAAACAAGCTCAAATGTGTGGGTCTATTGTGCATGGAATATTGGAATCCGATTATCAATTTATCAGCCACCTTTTGTCCATTTTAATTCCTTCTTATTATATTAATCTCTTATTGTTATTCCTTCACTTCCGTTTTATCCATTTATAAATAAAGTGGTGAAACAAACACAGAGAAATACGATCCGATTCCAGATTTAATTTCATGCAAATCCACTCTTATCAAAACCATATCTTAGATATTCCCTTTCAGATGCTAATTAATTATTCTCTCCACTCTTAAATATTTACAGGGCCGACAGAGAGGGAGAGGAAGGAGAGAGTGTGTGTATTCTTTGTTATCATTAACATGGGTCTTTGTTTCATTAAATTCATTATATGAATATAGATGTATGTAAATAAAATCTGTCGCTGAATGATCATTTTTCGTCGTTAAAACGAGAGTTGCTAATATTTTTCGTAGCTAAATGAAAATTTTTTGATGGAAAATAGCTATTTAATGATCGATTTTCATTAAATCACATTTTTCTAGTATTGTTTTTTTCATATAAACTTAATTATTATTGTCTCAAATTATGAATAATTGAATTAAAAAAATAAATGATAAAACATGATGATCCACAGCATTAAGAAATAAAATAACAAACCAATATCCAATCTCGTCCCTTGAGGAGGCAAAAGAGTATGAAGCAGGAGGGATTGGAGACAAAACATAATGATTAAAGAGAGTAATTGTAATTTTTTAGACATCTTCATCGATCACCTTTTTACCCGTCACTCACGCCTCCAACATATCTTCTTAAGCATTTATTTTCATTTTATTTTCCCTCTTATTTTCATGCAATCTAAAATATAAGTTACTTGTTAATTCATTAAATCTGTATTAAATTAGTTTTTGTAATTTTACCTTTATATTGGGATTATTTGGTAACACTTATAGAGAATTTGAAAGTCCGTTCAACAGTATTTTTTTTTTGTAAAATGAGATAATCTCCTTTACATATTTGCTTCGTTTACGTAAAATCATTTCTACACCGTATTCTCAAATTGACCATCAACGGTGGCTTGAATAAAGTGAAAACCACAGGAAGTTGCATCCATACATTAATTACAGATATAACAATGATTAATAAAAACTAATTATTACTTAAACAACTTATATATTGGACCAAAATATGCTTCTAAAATGTTATTTATATTTTAGATTGGAAGGAGTATGCTTGCTTGTTCCTTTTATTTTAATCACCCCACGCACGTTAAGACTAGTTAATTAGTTAATGTCCTTGCTTTTTTTTTTGGGCCAGAATTAGTTAATGTCCTTACAAATCCCATAATTCTTTTTAAAATACCTTTCAATTAATCCAATGGACTTTCATTATGACCTGCCCTATTAATCTAAACACAGCAGATATTTTAGGCACAATAACATTCAGTACAGAACTTTCATTCATTGGACATAATACCACATAAATTGAAACGTAAAACCCTAATAGACTTTGCCTTATAATATGAAAGGCATGAAGTAATTCTAAATTTATCCTTAATGTAAGCCATCTAATTAAATTAAATTTATCGTATAAGTTTAGAATTTTATCCCTAATTTAATGTCATGTATATTGTTGTTTT
Source organism: Vachellia pachyceras (assembly GCA_025593235.1). Classification (NCBI taxonomy): domain Eukaryota; kingdom Viridiplantae; phylum Streptophyta; class Magnoliopsida; order Fabales; family Fabaceae; genus Vachellia; species Vachellia pachyceras. The sequence continues at coordinate 9,232 of JANTPZ010004078.1, forward strand.
TTTATTAAAGTATGTAAGTTAAGTAGGGGTAGAATTAAAAACTTATTAAATTTTAAAAAAAGAAATAATAAGACATAAGGTTTTTTCAGGTTACAATGAAACATATTGAAAATGCCTCATCAAATCATAGGAGCAACATGTGTGGAAAATGATGTTTTTTTCCTGCTGATGTAAGTTTAAAACATATTACCATATCTGTATCTACTGTACCTTTCATAGATGTAAGAAGTCTTTTTTTTTTAAAACGAAGCAAAAAAAAAATGGTTGAGAGAGATAAGAGGAAGAGGGGGAGGCAGCATGTGAAATTGGGAGTCATAATCAGAGCAAAGACTTTTTGTGGGAAGTGGAAGAAGGAGACAGCATGAATCTGAAAGACCCCATTTCTTGATTCTTGATTAAACATCAATCATCAAACAGCCCCTCTCTATCTCTCCCCCTTTCCCTCCCTCCTCCCTCTCTCTCTCTCTCTCTATATATATATATATATATGTTTATCATTCTCCTGTTTGATAATGCCATCCCTCTTCTGCACTTGTGACAGAACCTTATTTTGGTCGTCCCTACCACTTTTCATCTTCTTCCTCCTCCTTTCACACCACCCATTCATTCATACCACCTTCTTCATATCATCTTATTACATATTGCCCTCTCATGCCAATTCTTGAGTAAAAACACCACCCACCACCCCCATTTCTTTTTAGAGTTTATATCAGCAGAGACTTATTGATGAATCCATTTATCCATCAGTGTTAAGTGTCTTTTTAGAACTACTTGTTAAAAGCTACTTACTCTAAAGCACATGTTAATTATACATACATGTCCCTCATCAGTGAGCCAATTATCTCACTTCACAAGCGAGTGGTTTTGAATATTCTTATTAATGTCAATATTTTGGCCTCATTTTTGCCCTTCTTGCCAAGGTACTGATGTATTTTTTTTAGCAATGATATTAGCATTATTTTCCCAAAAAATATAATTGGCCAATAATTTACAAGTACATTTAGAATTTTTTTTATTGTATTGGTTAACAAAGATTGGTCCACTGTGTTTGAGAAACCACCCACATCTTAAACATATAGATTTTGATTCCATTTTCGATATGATAACATGTCATGGTTTTATATATTAGTATTTTTTGAGTCATAAAACATATTTTCTCAATAAACATTAAGACCCAACTCACCTATCCAAGAAATTTTTTTTTCTTACATGCATGGCTCCATTTTACTCTGAGATTATGGATTCAAATCTTTTAAAGAATTATTATGTTTTTAGCCATGATGATAAAGCTTAACTACACTTTGGTACGTAGAGAGAACCATCTTTTCTCTCCATTATCATTTTCAATCAAAGATCACATCCTTACTTTTTTATTTTGCGCGGGTCTTTCCTTTGGTTTGTTTTTTCTTGCAAGGGAGTAGCAGTGTTCTGAATCAGAAATCAGATTTAATTAATTGCTAAGAAGTGCCTATCAAAAAGAATTACACCGGCTAAAAATAAGCTGCTCATGTCGAAATCCTTAAACAAATTTCATGTACCTTTAAATAATAAATTTTGCATTAAGAAAATCATCAGCACTTTTTCCAAATCTCATCACCTATACATAATTCTTCTATAGAAGGCTTCTAAAATAAAACAAGAGTATTTGCATGTATGAGTGAAAGGGGTCCATAAATGAAATGGTAATTCTGGTTTTTGTAAATCATTCCTCATTAACAACTGCTAGAAGACTATTAGCTATAAATATATAAATATATATAAAGCCATGACAAAAATCAAACTACAGATGAAATTATGTGGTCCTTTTATGATTGACTTGATCTATTCAACTTTCTACAGATCAAGATCTTCTTCTGAATTGGCTTTGGTTCAGATGATTCTTTCTGGTAATGATTCATAGGTAAGAGAGACAGAGGTGGAAGACAGAGAGACAGGGGGGGAAGACGAAGAAGAATTCTCTGATGAGGGTGGAAAAAACCATCGACACTAGAAGTCTCTGAGGGAGGAAGAAATAAATCTCATTCTGATGAAATTATTACTTCATGACCAAAAAGGTCTCACACATTATTATTATTATTCACTACTGCACAACAAAGTATTGTTTTCATTGTTACTAGTGGTGCCTTTTACCACAATAAAGAGTCTCATCCAACTTTCCCAGGCCAAAGAAAAGGGTTCAAAGTTTCAAACCTGTCATGAAGCAGGGGGGGATAGTGGGGATGCTGCAAAAAAACTTTTTTTCATTCAAAAAAACTTATTTTTTTATAAGAGTAAATAAATAAAAATAAATAAAAGCCTGTGTTCCAACTTGCATTGCCGCAAACATGAATTATTGGCACTCCAAAGGGGGCCTGCATCTGTACGATGATTTAACTTCAAACTAATGGATCCACCGCAATAATAATTCATCAGATATATTGTACGTACCTGCCATCAAATAATAACATGCTTTTCATTTCTTTCAGTAACAGTTATGCATGAAGATCAATTTGAGATGCTAGAAATCAGATTTTACCCTTGAAAATCAATTTTTCCACTAGAAATCGATTTTTGTTAATCAAAGATAATTTCTTTTTTTAATTATATGTTTAGGTTGCCTTAGAGGTTAAACCCAATCTAAATCCCTATATTTTTAACAATTTTTAATTTCAGCTATTATTATCATTATAAATGAGTAAGCATCACGAAACAAGCATATCCTCCTCCTCTACCTTGTACACACAGGAGGAAATAACATAACAATAAGCCCCTTCTCCTCCTAGTATCACAGTAACACAGTAACACAGTAGACAAAAACCTAAATTGCAATTTAATTATTTATTTGTTTTATGTTTTGGTCCCAATTATGTAGTTTTAATTATTGGTCAGTGCAGAGTACTATAGTCATAACAGACAAAATTTGAGGCCCTGCTAGTCTGATCAAGATCCACTTGTGTATTTTGCAGAGTCACAGCTTTTACCAATGCTTTAGTTCAGAACTCAGACACTTAGGCATGTGACAAACATAACTTTAAATTTTAACTGTTATTCCATAATTTTTTTTGGGTGAATCAATTAAGATGCCCCAAGACCAACCCACCTGAATGATATGCTATTTCTGGCACTAATTGATAAATAGGCACACCATGGAGAGTTGGAGACCCAAATGCAATTAATTATCATAATTCCAAACTCCTGAAAAAGAAGAAAAGAACGTGTATTATTTTTTTTAAATTCTATACTTGATTGAAAATGGATGATGAACGTGGAGAAGAAACAAGACACTTCCCTTACTTCTACATAACTAATTATATAGATTAAAGAAGTTGGATGAATTAGTTATTCATAAAAATTTATTTTCATTTTACTTATATGCATAGCTGCATTTAAATCATTCTTGTTTTTCATCCTTGTTTTGAGGGACTACCAGTAAATATAGTTCAAAGGGAAAAATAATAAAAATGAAAGATAAAGTGAATTAAAGTTCTATATTTAAAACAGAAAAGATCATGGCTCCATTTGGCAAAGCTTCTCAGAAGCCTGAAACACGTTCAACAGTGTTTTTCCGTAAAACGACATAATCTCTTTCATATATTTACCTCGACTTGCGTAAAAGTACTTCTTTATCACTTTTCCAAACGAGCCCCATGAATTAGTTTTTATATTTACAAGTAAGTATGAGAAAAAGTGCATTGCATAATCTTCTCCCTTTATCTGGGTCTCAGCAAGTGATCTCACTTCTTCATGCTAATATGAATTTGATTCTCACAAGAATACTCTCAGCATAACAATTTTTTTAAAGTATAAGTAAATAAGCACATCTTTAACAGCATGTTTAATAATGTATTGTCTTTGTCCAAAACGCAGTTTTGGCCAGAAAACACACTATCAAATATTCTCTATAACTGCTTGGGAAAAGAAATAACCTAACAAAGTCCACAAACACCCCGGAACCAAAAAAAAAAAAGTTTCTCCTTTTACTCCTTATTAATAGACCTTCTGATTGTCTTATAAATGTCAATAAACACACCAATTGTTTCAATTTTGTGGTCGCATGATTGATTTCTCATAAGCCGTAACAATGAAATGCCACTTTCCCTAGGGAACTCTATTGTCTGCAGAAGACTTGATTACAGTCTTCACTATGAAGACTGATAGAAGGACACATTTGAATTCTTTTTTCCCCAAAAAGGAAGCCATGTTTATGAGCAACGAATATATTTAGCAATAATCATTTGGGTGAAGATTACAAAAGGAATAGTCAGACGCATGCAGGGAATGACATAGTGATGTGGCAAGGTGAGAGATGTATAAGAAGGATCAAAATTTCAAGTTCTTCATAGAGTGAAAGCCACACTATAAGAGTATTATTCTCCAGTGGAACAAGACTTGATGAGTTGTCACTTGAAGATAGATAGAGATAAAGAAAGAAGGCTTTTAATTGGGCTACTGCATGATGGTGGGATTTGACTTTTTGTATAACTAATAATATTCATACATATAATGATGAAGCTAACACATCAAGATCTTATCTATTATGCAATAATATGCTATATGATCAAGTGCAACTAATAGTTATTTCATTTCAAAATTGCCTGTGTCTTGAGAGCATTATTAAGTTAACGAGTTCCTAAAGGAGTGAAAGATGAGTACGAAAGAAGAGATATATATATATATATATAAAGTTGATTTGTTAACTGAAATGCATGTTTAGGAAGGATTGTCTCAAATGGAAAGAGATGCTAGACAAAGACGAATGCGTATGCACCACATGAAGAAGTGACATAATTTTTTTCAACATGGAATTGACATGTCTACTATATTTCTTGGCTGATTAAGAGTATTCTTTTTCTAGAAAAATAGAATAATACCATTATGTGACCACAATGATATATTGAGGCAGCTTATTATTCAAGGGACGCAGGAGTTAATTCCTATCATATTTCCCTTTCCTTTTGTTTTTCAGCCACAAGATTTTGCGAATCAAACATAATCTAAACTAAATTTCGAGGGCAACAGTTGACTTAAAACAAGGATTCCACATTGACGAGGATATTTCCTCGAAATGATTATTGGCTCATGGAAAATTTACTTCTTACCATCAATTTATTTTCCTCTCAACTAGCAAGGGTGTTTTAGACCTCACAAATTCAGTCATATTACAACCCCGATATCTATCCACCAAACAGACAAAAAGTGAAACACTAGACAGGTCTGAATGGACAGGGGTCAATGGGTCAATTTCATTCATCAAAGCCATATATATAACAGAGGACTAGAGGAATCCAGCAAACCGTTTCTTTCTAGAATGGTTCATAGTACATGGACTCTTTCATCCCATCAACATAGAACTTATGGTCGCCTACTTCACCTACTCAAGTCAATCAGACAACATATAGCCACTGTATCATCGCCATGGTTTCCTTTCTTAAGTTCTGTCCTATTCATAATGGTGCATAGTTCAAAAATTCCCTTAGAATCAGCAGCAGTTCTTTTGAAGGAAGCATGTGAAATTTATCAACACTTGGAAGACATGTTATGATAACAAACCAGTGGATCTCACAAAATAACAGTCTAATCTCAATATTTGTAAGAGTAAATAGAAATACATGAGCAAAGGAACAATAATAGTGTCTTAAAACTCTCAAAGCATGCCACTTTGACAATCTCATCATCAGTATAACCAACTATTCATGTCTCCATGCCTGGTTGACACAATGCAGAATTCATTCAAGAAATTTTTGTTTTGTTTTTTTTTGGGGGGGGGGTTGCTTTACAGATGAAGAGAACAAAGACACTAGCCTACATTTTGAAAGTCTTCCTTCGGTTATTTTCAGTTTTTTGTAGGTATACCATATAGGCATATAATACCAAGCTAATCTGAAGTATATAGAAGAATTGTTTCATCCTGAGGTAATTTTCTGCAGTTCTTCCCACGTTGCTAGTTTTTCCCTAGGTTTGTTTGCTGTGCTTCCACGTCTCTTTTCTTCAGAGTCTATCTTCTCCCAATCACTGAATGAAACTATTCTCACATTTCTATCATGTAGGAGCTGGCGAAGACCCCCTCTGCCTTGTTTTGGCAAGGTCGATGGTGATGCCACAACTCCTTTATTAAGGTCTTCTGATATGCTTGAAACCTGTCACGTTAAATGTCAGCCAAAATGCTTATTTACCAATCATACACATCCATATTCCATATGAAAGAAAAGCAACTTGCTTGGGACAGATATTATGCCCTTCCAGTCCCACTTTGCATGAAAGCCTTATGGATCTAGGAGCTCATTTTACATTATAACTTGCATACATGGATCACACACTTAAATTTCTAGCCCTTTTAACATCAAGTGATGGAAAAATAGGTAAAGGATCTAACTACTTAGTATCCCAACCACCCACAGTATTTCAGACCCAAATCTTTAACACTTCTCAAGCAAAATATTCATGTTTAGCTGTTTGCAAACTCCCTAGGAACTGATAAACTATTGCCCTGTCTGGTAGCAAGGAATTGCAGCTAAAGAAATGGAACTGGGGTTGGAATCCATATTATGTGTTTGGTGCGTTGGAATTGAACTCTTCCTAGAATTCATGGAAGCCAAAATTGATGGAAGCCAGTTTCAGCCTCACCCTCATGGAATTGAGTTCCAACCTCATTTCTTTCTTCACTTGACATATTTACCCTCATCACCTTCCACTCCGGTGAGCATCATCTCGACGGCGGCGATGGCGGCTACATGGAAGACAACAATGACGGCAACAACATGGAAGGCAACGGGCGACGAGGAATCTGATTCAAGCGACCTCATCCCCCTTCCATTTTCGACTCCGGCGAACTCATTCCCCTCCATCTTCAACTCCAGCTTCAGATCTGAGAGAACATCGATGTCTCCGGCTTCGTCCTTCTCTTCTCCGTCCTAAGAGAGCGTAGACGTCTTCAAGAGAGCGCGACGTCTTCGAGAGAGCGCGGCGTCTTCGAGACATATGAGACAAGAGCGTCGACGTCTTCGTTGCTTCTCTGGCTTCATTGATGTCTCCGGCTTCGTTGATGTCTCCGACGGTAAGAACAGTGCTTTAACTTCTCCGACGGTTGCTGGTTGTGGGGAAGGGGAAGAATTTTTTTGGGAAGAAGGGAAATTTTTTTGTTAGGGAGGGTATATTAGTCTTTTCACATTATAAATATAAATATTAAATTAAAATAATACCCATTTCTTCCAGCATACCAAACATACTTCTAATCTCAATTCTACTTCCAGTTCCACTTCCGATTCCATCAAAATCAGTTCTGCGTACCAAACGGGGCATATAGTATGGCAGGTTTTGCTATCATCTATACCGGTGTTGAGTCACAAGGTTTAGGAGGAGGCTTACAGTTTCTTCAGCACAATAAAGGTTTGTGGCAATAATTCCAGTAGGTCCTCTCTTCAGCCAACCACAAACATAAAGGCCCTCCTCAAGTAATGTAGGATCCCCAGAAGCATCATTCAACACTCGACCTTTATTATTTGGAACTATACCTGAAAATTAACAACATATTGATGAGAGAAAGGAGAATAGAAATACATAGAATATGAAAATATAAAAGGGATATGGAATTCAGAACTTCATCATTGATCAGCATAACTCATCTCAAGTCAGATTATAAGTTATATATGTTCGCTAGTTAATATTCTAGCTACTTATCTACTCCCATGATACTCCTAACACTTAAAGTAAGAGATAAGAAGAGAAAAAGCCAAGGGGGAAAGGAAGTGACTAGAGAATATGCATACTATATGGCAGCATAAATAACAGTGACCCCTCAAAGTCTATATTAATACTCCGACCGCAAAAGACACTTTCAACATTTACCCTTGGGTGGCCTAGAGGCCTAAAGGCTACAAGTAATGCTTTTCATAATTTCCTAAAAATTCTAAACATATACAAGCGCATATATTTTCTTGTAGCAGCTGTAAATACCAAAGTTGCAGTAACTATGATTTTTACAGTGTACCAAAAATCAAACCAGCCATCAAACTAGTCAAGATACTAGTTGATGGTATAATGATTCGACCATAGTTGAACTGATCATGATTAAACCAATATATTTTAAGTAATATAGATTAAATTAAAATCTTATATAATAAATGAAGGTAAAAATATTAAAATATGGTATAATTTAATTATCCTATCATAAATTTTCAATCATCCAATATTTTATTTCATGCAAGCTTTTGTGTTGTAAATAGAACACCTTCCTAGTTCATAGGGTCTTGTGTTGTTTTCTTTCTTTATTTGTTTGTTTTAGTACACATGCGGGTGACCATATGTGGGCATTTGCTTTTCTTTCATCTATATATAAGGGACTTCAGGTGGGAAAAATGGTGAAATGAGATAATATTTTAACTGTTATAATTTTGATGCTTGAAATAAGCCCTTGGGCAACAAGCGAACAATGGTGAAGGTAAGCCATAGTAACGAGGGGCTATTGGGCTATATATATAAAGCCATTGCTAAGTAGGGCAAATACAGAAGACGGGTGTTTGTTATACCTCAGTCATGAACCAGATGCAAGCAAGAGTCTTGAAGGAAAAAATCCCAGTGTGAAAATGGTGGCCATGGATACAATAGTTTAGATATTTTGTTTTTATGATAATTTAGATTTAGATATCTCATTTGGATGATTCCTTTAGAGATTTAGGATATTTGTTTGTGGTCTTTACATAATTGAAGCTGTTATTGGAATTAAAAAAAATGATAGCAGGGTAGGGAAGGGTCTAAGGGGTAATATAAATGTGGAAGTCTCACACTAATAGAACGAGAGGAAATAAGAGAAGTGCGACTATATAAAGGCAAAGGGGGGAGGGTCTGAGAGGATATGATGAATTGGGTTTTAGCCTTGGCCAATGAGTAATATTTTGGGCTGACAGGGCCTCACTAGTTAAAACTTTTAAACTGGGTTTCTTGAAAACATGCTGGTCTTCACTTGGTTTACTGGTTACTCCAATCTTTGACTGGTTTTCTGGGAGACTGATCTCGAGCATCATCCAAACCAGTATTAAGACTGGTTCGCCAGTTTTCTAGTTGATCCCTGATCAATAAGGTTGAATTTTGAGTACGATGGATTTTTACCATCAAGGAGTAAGAGCTAGGCCATCCAAGCATCCCTCTGCTGTCTTTCATAAAACTTGTAATCAACTAGCATGTCTACATATAGACAGCAGTGGATCGGATAATAACATTGCACAAAAGCCAGTGCAGACAACTACAATAAAAATAAATTTGATTGGTAACAATGACATGCATTGTGTTTATGTTACCATTTTTCCTTCTAATTCTCCAGATTATTCCAAGGAATGTTTTTAGGAAGGAAAAAATGAGAATCCATTTCTAAATTTGTTATTGATCTCCAAATATAATTTCCCCAAAAACACGTTTTGGAAAAAACCTGAGATAATTCGGAGAAAAACATAAAATAGGAAATTAACACGAAAAGTATGAAATTTATTCACCTTTCTGATTATCAAAAGGTAAGCCATCCACAGGTATTGATCTGTAACCAATGCTCTTAAGTACCAACCTACAAAACACCAATATAGTGCAAGGGACTCAGCATTGAATCTCAAAATTTTGTAAAATCACAATGGAAATAAATATCTTTCCAGGGAGGTTGCAATCATTCATTTATACAACCCCATCTATCTCTTTGCTCTTAGGAAGATATGAATCAATGCTTTGGGAACTTCTAGTCTCAAAGGCATTGATAGATAGTTTTCACCCCAGGTTCTGGCTAGAATTTTTATACACAAGAAGTTGTAATTTTACATGGGTTCTGGGATAAAGTATTATACCCGCATTCTGTATCTTCAAATTTTCCAGTACCAACAGCAGCCTGTTTCCCAGGGCCAAACCCTGCAAAATGCAGTTGACGAATTAACAGTAATTCTCAAGAAAGATTATTGTGGACTCATGTTCATTAATGTTTACAAAATGTCCAAATCTTCAAGAATAGTTTATATTTTACCAGATTGAGAAATTACGGGAGCATACAAAACCCTCATCTGTTTAACAAGATCTTTTTTTTCCTACTAAAATATTTCTTTACTAATCATACAATACTACATTGACGCAGCGCTAAACATGTTAAGTTAACAAATAATAAGTTACAACATGAATATGAACAATATAAAAAATACCTTGCAGAACTGTCTGCTCAAAGCGCACTCTTGAAACATAGCCAATTCTATCTTCTGACTCCTGAAAGCTATCTGGCTTACGGAAAAAGAGAAAATGGAGTTCACGTTGATTTAGACCAGCATGTGCAGGCCTTGAAGTAGCTGCCTTAGACAGTAATTCATAAACTCTTCTCTGTATACGGCTACACTTTAATTCTTCCTTTGCAAATTGACAGCATCAGGCACAGATAACACCAATGCAAAAGAAATTCAGGTAAAAAAAGGAACAAGGATAGTAATTATGAATAGGAGAGAAAAGGTACATTTAAAGAAAATTAACACCAATTAGAAAGGAGAAACATTTATAGCATTCCCATATTTGCAAATATAGAAGAGATGTAACATCATAAGATTCTTAAAAATAAAAATAACGATAAAGATAAATAGAATGTGAGTGTGTTTGTGTAGTTACATATATAAGATATAAGTGATGCCACCGTCATAAATTGGGAAACAACTTGGAAGCATCCTATACCTCATCTGCTGGAGTTAGAAGTAGATCAGTTTCCTGAATTTTAATATTAAGATTATGAATACCTGTAAAAAGATGTCAAAGCTTCCATTAGTTTCATTTAAGAGACTGAAATGGTCTAAAACCTATAGTTGATGATCTACAAAGCACAGGTGCTTCAAGAGTACCCATATTGCTGAGTATGATGCCAGTGCACATACTTTTATGGTGCTCTTTATGCATGTTTAGTTTCACATGGTTTTAATGGTTTCCAACATGAAACAAAGCATGTACTTAATGTCTATTTCTCAAACACTTAAAAAAGCACTTTCACGCAAGTCGAGACAAAATTCCTTTCACATATTTACCTCATATTGCGTAAAATAACTTGAAAAAACTAATCAAACACCCTCTTAGACACTCCAAAGTAAGTATCATCTATTATTTTCTATATGCCTTGGAGAAATTGTTTGTGTCACTACAAAATCAAGTGTTACTTTTTATAAAGTTATTCGAACTTCGAGATCCATAATTCAAAACTTAAAACAAGACCTAGCATAGTAATATGGATCCTGTTTGAGAAAAAATGGGTAGTCAATTTGACTGATTATATACATCAAAGAAAGTTCATTATCCTTTTGTTTTGGGGAATATATCATATATGCTTTGACAAAAAAATAAAATCGCATCCCCATGCAACATAGTTCATTATAATTTTTTCTTGGTGAAATAGTTCATTATAAATTAAAACAATACTAGACTATACCAAAAATAGCATCAGTAATCATTTGGATTAAAAACCAATGTCAGGGTCAAGAAACATGACCATGATTTCCATTTTCAGTTCAACCCCAAATCTTTAAGGCCTGGAATGTTTCAAAATCAAAACCAATGAGTTATGATGAATAAAAATCAGATGAAAAACAAGAGACAGTGACATTGGAGAGGAAATACTAGCAAGTGAGCCCAAAGAAATCATATGGGAATTGGAGGTTTGACTGATAAGGTTATCACTAATCAGCGGGTCAGTTGAGGAGTGATAGCTTACAAAGAATAAGTCTAAATAATAATAGCATTATGGGGTAAATTACAACGTCCAAATGTTCCCCCTATGGAAAAAAATCCGCAGAACAACAAACATGTATAAGAAAAATGAAAAGTTCATCCGAAAGTGGCATGTAAAAGAAGATGCAGAAATTACCAAGGACTTCACGTAGTTCTTTAGCGGTACAAGCAGCTTGGGCAGGACCACGTCTTCCAACCAAATAGACCTTCCTGAAATAATCTCATATTACATATATCGACCATACAATAGAAAGAAGATTATCAGGCTGCTTCAGATTATGTGATGACAAACCTGATAGAGCTCTCCTCTAGGGCAGCCAAAGCATGACTCGAAATATCAGTTGTTGCCAACTCAGTTGTAGGCCGTAAAAGAATACGTGCAACATCAAGAGCAACATTTCCCTGAAATTAAATGAGATCATTTACCTAGAAAGCCTCAAGAACCCTGAATGGAAAATGGGAAAAGAATATTACAAGAGATATTAGTAATTAATTTTAAATTGTAAATTAGGGCTTATATTTTCATTTTGCCAATCATCTTTTTATTTTGAATTAATTTACCTTATAGTTAGCTCTTGAGGACCATATTAATTATGGTTAGGTTTGCCTTGTGATTGATTATTAATAAAATTTTCTTGGCTAATGACAATCATTAGTGCCCCTCTATTTTCTCTACATCTCCCTCCCTTTCCCTTTCCCTTTCCCTTTCTCTCTATTCTTTGCTTCTGGTTCTACATCACTACCTGACCAAGAATTACAGCTCTATCTGTGCTTTTCAAGTCTGGGTCAAGATTTCTTGCATCTGGATGCCCGTTATACCACCACACAAATTCTCTGGCGGAGTGCACCCCCTTCAAATTCTGAGAAGAAAATAAGCTAGTATAAGGAATATGTTAAAAGTAACTCAAGGTCTAAAGACAATAGCTAGAGCCTAACTATGACTTGACAAATAGGCATCAAGCCATCACTTATACCTAAAAGATAATCCTAGTGGAACAACAAAAATTCTACCAGAGCATCACTATCCAGGAAAAAACAAATAAACAGTTGAAGCTTACATCTCCAGAAATTCCGAGGCTTCTATCACTTTCAGCACCATATGCAAGCACAACCTGTTGAAATGCATAAAATGAAGACTGGTAAGAAGGTACAGCCACTACATAAGTACCAAAGCAAAAACCGCTGCCATATATAGAGAACATCTAGAACTAGAATCTCACCACATGATACAGCTCACGTAATTCCGATAGAGAAATGCTAGAACCAAGAACCACGTTTCCAAATAATGAGCATCTTTCATGCTGCGCTACCCTTGAAAACTGGTTCATGACAATCTGTTGCAAGTTTTCTGGTAAACTAAGCTCAATTAAGAGAGTTCTTTACACCAAAGAAAAAGATTAATAGGAATAAAAGTGAGGAGAAAATCAAGCATTTCGTTTTTCCCCCTCAAAAACTTGGGGGTATCCAATGAACTACAACTTCTCCCCTTTGCCTGAGATGAGTATATGCAGCATCTAGCTATTTATGGAGAATCAATAGCCCAGCATCAACCATATAAACACCTGAAAGACTGCCCGGTATAATGATACTAATGAGCTTCTAAATTTCAATTTTCAAAGGAATGATGCAGATATTGACCTTTGTTTCTGGGTGATCAGGTGCAACACCAGAGCGGACTAACCCAAAAGGCGTCGGCAGCCTGTCAATGATATCAACTTGAGCTTCTTGGTGCGCCTTCAACATCTAAAAATGCCATTAACATACCAACAATTCACAGATGTTAGGAGAAGAAAATTAGCATGTTGATACTTGACAATGCATGTGCCTAGATAAGAGCTTACCTTCTCGGCAGTGTAGAAACCAGCAGGACCACTTCCAACAACACAAACATGCAAAGGGTTAGAAGAAAGAGTCGCAAAGCTTCTGGAAAGCCATGTTCTTGCTTGGAAGATTCCCATTTTCTCAACGTAATGACTGAAATAAAAATATAAAGATTATTCAAAAAAGAGAGAGAGGGATGATAAAAAATAATGCATCAAGCTTCAATTTCTGCTTTTACCACTCTCAAACTTGAAGAGGCATATCAGGGATGAGATGCGCACCTTGCATCTACTGAAGTACAATCAACCATTGGTGACTTGACTAACCATATCACCACACATATCAATCAATTGTATGATCCCATTATACATGCTAACATCAATTTAAATATTTTATTATAATATTAAAAATTAAATTCTATTTCAAGATTGTGTAAATGTGATTATTTATTACATGATTAATTTTTTATATGACTCCACGCCTTTATTTTGCCTAGTATCTTATTGATTGGTGTTGTAATGATGAAGCATGATGCAAGCCTGAAAAATAATATGGTCTTTTTAATATCATTGTCAACCTCAAACCTCAGGAACAAACACACATCCGTGGACAAACACAGATAAGCTTGGCAAATGCCATAAACAGCATATACTACCACACACCAATTAGAACACTTCAAGCATAGTACAGTAGTGAATATATACACATGCGCCCGTATATTCTTAAACAATTTTATGGAATTGATTTGAAACTGATCCTTAATCCTTTTCATTATGCTTAGCTTGCTGGCACTAGCATTAGAACCTGGAACTTGAGGTAATGCTTTTTGCAGCTCGCCTTGAAGCCCAAATATGCCGGTTAATCCCTTTCATTCTCAGATGGTTCGCAACACGGTATCCGCAAGTGATATTCAAATAGAATTCCAAAAGCATTTGTCCAAGTAATCCAAAAGGCTTTGCAACAGAATATTCACAAATCAGATTCACAGCATTGCCACGAATGATATTTATTTCGCTGACAAAGAATTGAAAGGGGGGAAAACATAAGAGAAGGGCACGAGGGTGAAACCTAAAGGGGCTGGTGCAACGGAAGACGGCGACGGCGAGCTCTGAGACGAATCTGATAGCCAGCTCAGCGATGCCGCTACTCGATACCGGTATTAGTATTGTCGAAAGGAGAGGGCGATGAAGAATATCGGAGAACGATGAGAGAGCGTTGCCAATAACCTGCGCGACTCCGTTGAGTGAATCCGTTGAAGACTTGAGGGGAGGAGAGCGCGAATCCGTGGACTCGCAGTGGCACCCGCCGCCGATGACACATTTATCATTTCTTATTAATCAACGTGTTTATATTTTTTAAAATTAATTTATTTGATTTATAAAATAATATTTTATCTATTGATATATATAAATTTTTTATAAGATATGTTATATAATTTATTTATTTATTTGTGAGTGAAAATTGCAACTAAATTCCATAAAAGGTAAGAAATATCAAAAAGTCTTTGGAATTTGGAACTCTTAGTGAAGAGTCCCTCGTGATCGTATTTTAATATGGATTTCCATGTACAATTTTTTGGGCATTTCCCATAACTAAAATTGATTGTAAATTGAAATTTTATCCTTTGTAAATTCATTTTGAAAGAATTAAAAAAAAGACTCAAGGAACAACTTGCCAACTCGCCCTCCATTACTTAGGAGCAGTCACTAACTCGGAGTATCCATCACCGTCATTGTGAGGAGCCACTGCCGTTAGCGCCTTGAGAACACTTTGTAGTTGCGACCCATGACATCGTCATTCACGATTGCCATTGTTGAAGGGTACCCGTCGACACCACCTTGAGAACATACCATTGATGTGATAACACATCAAGAGCCCGAGGAGTATTATTTGAGGTACTTTGATTTTATTCAAAATTTTAAAGAGAAAGAGCCAAAAATGGAGGTTGGAAACAAAGGAGCGAGACGGGTATGGAGAGATTTAGGGCATGGATAAGAGAAATGTGGAAGTAATGGAAGAGGTTTGATGAGTTAGGCCACCTCAAAGGGAGTCAAAAAGGGAAAGGTAATGGTTTTAGACACTTGAAGATGAATAAATTTGAAGTTGGAGTAGATAATACAAGTGGAGTAAACATTGGAGTCTGATTTTAATAACAGAAACATAATATAACTCGAGTTTTATTTTAAAAATATCGAGGTTCAAGCTTTAAAATCACACAAACACAATAACTCAAGTTTGCCCTTGCAACTCGAGTTTAGATCATTGACAAAAGGCTTGTTTGAATAGTCTGTTTGGGCATCCAAAAGCCATTCATGCGTTTACCGAAACAAAATTCCTCTCACATATTTACCTCGGAATATGTGTCCGTTCTTCCAACAGACTTACCAAACAAGCCCAAATTAAGCGGCCAGATTGACAAGTTCATTACCTACTCCATTGACAAGTTCCAACTAATATAACTCGAGTTTCACTAAAAAAAACTCAAGTTTGGGCTTCAAAACAACTAATAACTTGAATTTAAACCATTAACAAGTTGAACAGTTCATTGACAAGTCCACTATTCACTATTGACAAGTTGAACAACTAAGATTGATAAATCTATTACCCAGCAGTACGGTGAAGAAAGAGCTTTGCATTCTTTTTTGAGTAAAGGCAATATTTTGTTTAGATTCTTGGCCCAAATAAAAGCAATATTTTATTTGCTTTAGCCAGCTTTTATGGGCTCAGATTCTTGGCCCAAATACATGCAATATTTTGTTTCACTTTTTGGGCTGGTGGGCTCATCTATAGTAAAAGTAAATACAAGTTACGCTAGAGGCACCAGGCGAGTGTATATGTTGTTGATTTGGGCTCAGGACCTGGTTTTTAAAATCTCTTTTTAGTTGAAGTGTTGAAATTTAATATCCAACAAATTTAAACAGGACTGCTTAATAAGATTATAAATATAGTGATTGTTTAGAAACACATTTTGGAGCTATGAAATGTATTCTCATGCAATTAGAGAGAAAACTCATTTCACATATTTATCTCGAAATCCGTAATCTGTTCTTTCAATAGATTCTCAAACAAGCACATACTTGACAAAAAACATAACGAGGAAAGGGGTTAGTCCTAGAATTAAGTTTTAAATATCTGTTTGTTTTGGAGAGATGTCTGCCCACTTTAATATTCTACAGTTTCTTAAGCATATGATATTTTATCATAATTTGACTGGTGTGTATAAATAATACAAATCAATATATAAGTAGGCAGCTAAGCTACACAAAATTTATATTATTATTATTATTAGAAAAAATATATTGTATTTAATTGATAACTAAAATTCCAACAACTAATAATTGTGAGCCTTCTTAAAGCAGATGATAACAAATCCAATAAGAGATGTCAAAAAGTGAGGGTTGAACAAAATCAATGA
>JANTPZ010004079.1:0-17302 GCA_025593235.1 Vachellia pachyceras
CTGCAGTTAATTTTGGCTTAGTTATCTTAGATTCTTAGGAAGTAAGAATCTTCACCCTCTAATACATTATATTATTATGTTGATCAACTTTTTTTTTTGGTTTTATCCTAATACGTTGCATCCATATCATCGTATGATAACATATTGTGCCATCCTTTTCTTTGGTTTTGATATTCGGTCTTAAGTCCCCTTTTATTTTCAAGTTATACATTATTTTGCTACCTTTGGCAGCTTTATAAATAAAATTGGTTTTTCATTTTTTATGGAACAGGATGCAACCAAAGGCTATTTGAAGCTTCTGCTTCTCACTGTGGCATTGGATGATAGGAATAATGGCGAAGCAATTCAAAGGTCCTTAGCTTTATTCTTGTCCATTTATCATATGTTGAGCCTTATTTGTGCTTTACAGACATGTAAAGAGTTTGTAAATGAATGTAAACTTTGCTTGCAGCAATCGTGATCTTTCCATGATCCTTGGTGCCCTTCTGAAAACAAAATCTAGAGCAGTGCTGAATGATATAATTAACAAAAATGGTAAAATGTTCTTGCTGGATATCAATGAAATGTCCCAGACCAATCCTCCCTCCTGGGTGGGCTTTGCGTTAATCATTGCTAAGGGTGACCAAATCTTCATCTTTCAGGCCTACAGATGCTGCATAACATTATGAAGCAGTACAGACGGGATTTCAAGAAAACTCCCATACTACGGAAGCTTCTAAAGGTGATTTAGAGTAAAAAATACTAGTGTTATCTTAGTAGTTATCTGCACTCACCTTAGAGGTTAAGTGTATTTAAATTCATTACTCTGCTAAGCTACTTTAGGTCGTTGGATTGTTTTGTTAAAAATAGTATCAATGATGAATCAAGCGAATAATTTCTGCACAAATGTTTTGTGAAATTTGCAGAAAACTTCAACTATGTAGTGTAGTCCTTCAATGATGAACTTTAATATTGTAAGCTCTTGATATTTTGGAGGGCAAATTGGTGAGTATTAGGGTTTTTCCTTCTTTGTTCTTTTATTTATTTTAAGTAGAGGAAATTTGTTCAGTAATTCCAAGTTTTATTTTTCAATTCTTGGAATGGTTGAAAGAATCCATTATCATAAATAGATAATGATAGTTTCATTGAAGAATGGCATACTTTTAATCACAGCATCGAATTTGCTGAAGTTTGTGTATTTTAGTATCATGCTGTCGGTCATGTCCATAAAAAGCATGAAGATGTTTTCTGAGACCTATTTGGTTTTAAGTAATAGCTTAAGCTGAAGTATTTTGATATTATCTATCAATGTGTGTGTTTGGGAATCCGTTGGAAGAAAGGAGTTTACGGATTCCGAGAAGAATTTACAGATGTCAAGATGCTTTTTACGGATTTTAATATATTTTATGTCTTAGCTTGCTTGTACTGTTGGGGGAAAGATTTCCCAAATATGCACAATATCTTATTGCCAGATTAGGTTGGGATCTAGGCATGTTAAACTAATTAGGTGATGTGACTTCTCCATGCTTGTCAATAAACTGTTAACCAGTAGCTTTCTGAATCTAGTTTTTCCTTTTAGATGTTGGCCAATTCGTTGCACTTATTCACTTCACATGCCACTATCTCCCCCCCCCCAAAAAAAAACAGAACAATTTTCCTTGGCGAGTGAGCAAAGATTTATAGGATTTTGTCTTGAATAACCTCATTTTCTTCCAGGTCTTGGAGTATCTAGCAGCAAGCAAGATTTTGACATTTGAACACATTAACGGTGGCCCCCCTTGTCATGGAATGGAGAGGTTAGAAAATGACTTCTTTGCTACTTTTTTCAAATTCCTTGTCCAACTGTTTTTGAAACTTGATTTTGGAGTCAAAGGCTTTCATGATTGAGATTTTTTTAGTGTCTTGTTAATGTTATCATCATAGTTGGTTTTGTCTGCAGCTTTAGGGAGTCCATGTTGTCTCTGACGGAGCATGATGACAAACAGGTATGTGCTGCACCAATAGTCACATATGCTTTATTTCCATAGAAGCTTTGTTAATTTGTGTGCCTTTCTTGCACATTTAGGTTCATCAAATTGCTCGAAGCTTTCGGGACAGATGGATTCCTAAACCTTTCAGACGGCATGGTTATGTAGACCGAGATGATTTTAAGGGAGAATCAAATAGGAACTTTAACTGCATTAGAGTTTCAGCACCACAGAACCATAGGCGGGATCTAGATGTTAGACCCACGGAAGCAATAGATTGTGTCCAGCAATCAAAACTTGTGACAACTTCGGCAGAAGCTGGTGCCCAGGAGGGCTTCTCTGCACTGTCTTTAGATGAGGGCAAAGTTGATGGGACAAAAAGGCGTAAGCGTAAAAGCAGGTGGGATCAGCCTGTGGAGACAATTTCAAATTTATCATCTAGTCCATGTAAGAAGCAAAATGTCGATTCTGGGCCATCAATGCATGCTGATGCGGCTATTGCCTCTTTTGATGTAAGTCAGAACATTTGTGACGATTTCCCCCCGGGTTTTTCATGTCCTGTTCAACCTCAATTGGGTTCTTCGAATGCTTCACCTCACCCTGTTGATCTTGCTTTGCGAAATGTGGGAAATTCTGGGTGTCCCCTAGATACAGTAATTGGACATCCAAAGGAGAAATTTAATTCTCGCATGCCTGTCTCGTACGGAATACCATTATCGTTTGTCCAGCAGTTTGGCACAACCCATGCTGAAATATCAGGGAGTTGGGTCACTGCACCAGGTGTGCCTTTCAGTCCATTTCCTCCATTGCCCTGCTATCCGCGGGATAATAAAGACTGTCAGTCTTCTAGTTCTACTAACGCCGAAGCTGTAGATCAGCTTGCTGAAGTTCAGCAGGGGGATATGAGTGGTCCGGTTGGTTGTTGCTCTGATGATATTACTCCCAGCACAACTGATGCTAGCCCTAAAGACATTGACCTTCCACACGAAGATGATAAACAACTTCACAAACGTTTGAAAGGTTCCTCCTGTGATTTGGGAAGGAAGTACTTTAGGCAGCAAAAATGGAATAATTCAAAAATACATCGACCCTGGTTCAGGAGGAATGCGTGGGGATCTAATGGGAACTACACCGCTGGAGATACATGTAGTATAAGTGTAGGAAATGAATCAAGCGAGTCAAAAGTTGCATATTCTTCGGATGATGCACTCTGTAGAGCGAAGGAAGTTGACAATAATGTTTAATAACAGTCTCAGCAGCAAAAACAGCATTCATCATAGGGATTCCCCCCCCCCCAAATTATACATTAATATATTGTCAATTCATTTGTTCCGATTCAATGAAAATTTGGTTCAATTTCAGAATTCTACTTAGTCAAAAGCTCCATCCCTGAAGGAAGTTTATAACATTCCGCCTACTGCTGTTTGAATATTGATCGTACCAAATCTTCACGAGGTAGGTGTTTCTCTATACGAATGACATGAGAATATGCCGTGCCTGTGATAAACTGTATCGGTGAAATATGGATAGTAATATCTGTTCTTATATTAAATTAACTCTCTTGACCTAAGAAACCTACTCAGAACTGAAGGGGATACGGAATGAGAGATTATATCCACTATCATTTATTTGACGCTATATGATATCTTCTATCCTATAACTCCCACACTCTTAGTTGCCTGAAAAATTTTTAGTTGATGACATGTTGATTTATATTTCTTAAAGAAACGCAGGCTAGCAGGCTTGCGCATGAGATTAGAGTTGGTTCTTTATTCCCCCCATTTGATTAGGTATGTCTCAAATTCTAATGCGTCTTGCAGAAGTGGATCAAATGGCTTTAAGATTTTTGTTTGGGAGAATAATTGCATAGTCTCAGAGAATTTAAAAAACTCAAGTGATTAGCATGTAATGATAAATTTGAGTATACGAAATAACAATAAATTCATATTACTCATTTATTATTGAAATTTTTGTGATTATGTTTCTTGATTGGGATCTCCTCGTAATTATCTCCTTTTGTTTTGGTGATGACGCAATGTGCACTTCATTTTCCCTTTGTGCAAATTGTTGAATTTGTTTCCCTAATTGGGTTTTTGTCGGGCGGAAGAGGTAATGTGCGCTTCATTTTCCATTTGCTTCAGAAACCATTTTGTATATTTTTGCTTCTAAGAAGCTTAATGCAACCTGGAATTTGAACAAAGAAAGAAATACCAAAGAACTTGGTTAGGTTGGAGAAGCTACACGATCTGGCAAACCTTTATCTTTGTTTGATGATTCTAACATGCTTAGAAGGATTAGCATGTTATAAAATTATTAAGTGATTATAGCTTCATGAGCTAAACTATTAGTTTAGTTAGGAGTGCATTACCAATTCGTTGTCAAAGCTGGATCCAGAAGTCCTTAATTTTCCTCACATTTGGATCAATGTTTTGAGAGTTGTTTTTTTTTGCCCAAGTGTTTTGAGAGTTGTTTTTTTTTTTTGGGTATAAACCATTCGGTATCCTGGGTTCATTGCCCGCCCCAGACTAATCCGGACCCCCGCGAGGAGACCTTACGGTGGTAGCGAGATACCGATGGGACAACCTCTTTGAGGTTGCATTAATTATCGCGGCTGTGACTCCCCAGGGTTCGAACCCTCACCCTGAGGAATGCTGGTAGTAGCCCTTGCCAACTCTACCAAGCGCCCATTGGTTGTTTTGAAAGTTGTTATTATCTGTCAAAATGCACGCACGAATCTCAAAATAATTCAATAGCACAGCACTCATGAATGAGATACGCTGTATGTATCAAAGAGCTTTTCTGGTAAAAGTTCCTTGGTTCCTGCCCCCTACTACGAAACGCTTCGCCGGACGAGAAGGAGCTCTTGATGGAAACTGCTCTCGATGTCGAACTTTTGGAGAAGGAACCACGCTCACCTTGCACTGAGGAAGACAGAACCACGAAGAAAGTTAAGATAAGAGATAATGGTGATAATCTGGACATCAGCATGGAGGAATACGGGGACATAGGAGCTAAACTGGCAGGGGAACACAATTCAACTGAAGAAGCAGATGAAGCACGAGCGGATGCACCAGTGGCAACCACTCACCCCACTGAAAACGTGCCTGAGACCCTTTCATCAGGGGAGCCATCTGGCCCTACACTCTCTTTTAAAGATAAGCTATTAGGGAAGGAAGCCACAGACAACAACCCTGTGAACACCTGGCCGGATGATTTAACTATTGAGAACGGAGATGTACAGGTGAACTTGGAGGGTCTTATTCCTTCAATCACCTTTTCTCAGAGAATCCAGGAACTAATGTCCCACTGCATGAAGTATGCCATAATAGTCAAGTTGTTGGGGTGCTTTATTCGACAGGACGTCCTATACCCCAAGATATACGCTTTGTGGAAGCCATCTGGGATGCTCAAACTTACTGAACTGGAAGGAGGTTGCTACATGGTTGAACTAGATAATATTGAAGACTATCAGAAGGTGATGCTAGGGAGACCATGGGTAGTTCTGGGCCACTATCTCACTGTTCACCCCTGGGAGCCAAGCATTCGCCGACTAACCTTGAGATAAAACAGGTGTATGGATGGGTGAGACTCCCTGGGCTACCTTATCGCTACTACCATAAAAGTGTCTTAAGGGCCATAGGTGAAGTCATCGGGCAAGTTCTCAAGATAGATTATAATACAGAGGGCTTTGACAAGGCAAGGTTTGCAAGATTAGCTGTTAAGTTAGACCTGACCAAGCCTTTAGTTTCCAAGATAAAACTTGATGGCTTGACTCAACGTGTGGAATACGAGGGACTCCCAACCATTTGCTACAGTTGCGGGAGATACGGCCATCTCGAGGAAGCATGTTCTTTTCGAGCTCAACATCCTGCGCAAATCCCAGCTCCGGCAACCTCTCCGACGAATAACCAATCTGTGAAGGCGTCCTCAATGAGCAAGGAGCGTGAGCCCAAAGCGCATGAAGACCAACTTTTCGGAGAATGGATGAAGGTAACGCCATGCAACGCTCGTCCACCCAGAGCAAGCCGCAGAGATAATCACGATTCTTTCCATTCTGGCGAAAGGGGTAGTAACAGGTTCAACCTACTGGCTTCCGTAGAGAATGGAGCTGACAATAAAAAAGGAAATCATCGGGCTGAGGTTGTGGATCAACGGACTACTGTCAGCATAAAGGGAACAAGCACGGTTGTCAATAAGAAAGCAGACAAAGTTAAGTCAACGGCGCATAAAGGTAAATCTCCTGTCAAACCTTCAAGCACATCCTCCAGCAGAGTCTACGATGCTGGTACTTCTTCCCTTTTTGCATCCCCTGCCTATAAAGAAACTTATCAGAACACCATACTCGATTCTGAGCGTCACACAGCTGTCGTTTTGGCCATTCCAAGCGATAGAAGTGAAGCAAGAAGGGAGGCCAGTGGGCTTTTGCTCTCGTCACAGCCCAATATTTCTCCCCAGGCCAGTGTCCCAAGGCATTTGGGTAAGGTGGCTCTTCCCCCTAAGCCTCCTGATAGATGTAGGCCCAAAAAGGTTCTTCATGTTAACACCCATACAGGATTCAAAACAACTAAAGCTAAGGCGTGAGATGCTCTGGGCTCGCCATTGGATAAACTGACTAAAGCTCTAGTGGATGCCTTAGGACACCCTGTGGTCTCTAATGATGATACCCTGTTCGCCGAAGCCGCAGAGACTGCATTCGCTGATGAACCTACCTCAGAATTCTCTGAGGAAGAATACTAAACTGATTTTTTTCATGAATCACTCCATTTTCATCTGGAATTGTCAAGGAGCAGCATCAGCGTCCTTCCACCGTACCTTGAGATCTCTACTGAACGGCTATAGACCTAACATTGTTGTCCTTGTGGAGCTGCGTATCTCGGGATTGCAGGCTGATAGGGCCATTAGGAAAACTAACTATCCTAATTCCCATGGGATATGTGGAACTGGGTCTGAAGATCTCAATCACATACTGAGAGAATGTTTTTTGGCCAAGGAAAGTTGGTCTCTACTTGTGCCTGCTCAGATACTCATCAACTTCAATAGCATCCCTTTTACAAGGTGGCTTCTGGTGAATTTGAATACATATAACAGCAATCCTCGATGGTGTACAACCTTTGGAGTTCTTTGGTGGCGCCTTTGGAATGCTAGGAACCTCCAGATTTTTACGCATAAGACCACTTCAGCAGTAAGACTGGTTAATGAGGCTCTTGCCCTTGCTGATCACTCTCTGCAAGTGTCTCGTTTTAGCGCTCTTTTACCGCCTGACTAATGTAATTATTTCCATTGTCTTCCATTAGCTTTTGATGTTGTAATTGTTTCTTTTCCTTCTGACTTCCTTTGTAACCGTCTTGTATTTGCTGTTGATAATATAGTTCCTTTTCTACTAAAAAAAAAAGAGCTTTTCTGTTAATTTTGCTGTTCGATAAGATTTGCGTACAGGATCCGTGATGATCGGATGGGGATGCTTGCTTAAAAGCCATGGTCCACTTTGAAATCTGCAAGACTAGTTTTTTTTATTGGTATAAAATCTGCAAGACTAGTTGGTTTCTCCATCAACTCTGTTTCTGTTTCCTAGTCTTTTGTAGTATGTGCGCTTTCACGTTTTGGCACATCGTCTGATTCGAATTTACGTTGCTTGAGAATCAGTTCAAAGTTTCCGCTCACGGCTCACCCAAGTTAATAGGGTGCCACGTGTTTAGGGGCTTTGAAGTTGGGATGTTACTTTTAGGAATATGCTACGAGAGTATGCTTTAGGAGAGAGATTTGAGAGAGGCGTGTGTACTTCTGTCTCTCGACATTAGTTATCTTCATTTTTATTTTGGATATGTCTGCTCATTGTCACCGAAGGAGATTTTTTGTTTGTTTGGGGTGTTGTGTAATTTGCTCGGCTTTAGGTCTGGAATTGTAACGTGTTTATTGAATACAAAAAAACGTGCCTAGGCTCACGCACAGCCATGTTGATGGGTACAAAATCAAATAAATCATGCCTTCTTTCTCTGCGATCGCTACTCAAAGTGAAAGATATATTTGAGAGTAAAAATGGAACGTGTATATGTATAAATATGGAGCATTAGCAAGCTTCCTATCACATCATTCCAGCAAAAAACACAATCGATAATTCTCTTAGAGGAGCAACAGGAGTGCTAACTGGTAGCGGAGCCATCAAAAGTTAATGTGTGTGTTTGGCAAAGCGGTTATATAAACCAGACACACGTTCAACTGTGTTTTTCTGCAGAACGAGATAATCTCCCTCACATATTTACCTCGGCTTGCGTAAAAGTAATTCTCTACCGTGTTTCTAAACAGGCACAATAAATGGTGGCTTTTGAGAAGCTAATGGGTTTGAGCAGCAACAGCAAAGAGTCAGTTATATAGATCATACAATGATGTCATTGCGCTCAATCGTAGACTATATCTGATGAGACCCAGGATCTAAGTACCCATCAGTTTCTCTTACTCTCTCTATTAACATTTCGCTTAATGGTTGAGAATAAAAGACAATAGAAGGGAGAATCTCCAATCTCAAGATAAAGTCTTCTTCATTCAATTCATCGATGTCTTAACTTGATTACAACCTATAATATTTATAGAAGGAAAAATATAATTGACTCTAACTAATTCCTTCCATAACCCCACTAACCCATAACTATCCCACTAACTCCTACATGCATAACTGACCCACCCATTACATAATTAATAAATAATTAAACAAATACATAAGTAATTAAATAATTAAATAAAGACTTGGTCAAACAATTAACTCCCTATTCCTAGGATCCTATCAATATGCTTTGATAAATTATTAACAAACAAAACCTGGACACTGTAGTAGTATAGTTTATCATCGAAAAAGGATTACCAATACAGGGTTTGGTTGGTGATGGGTTCTGATCATCTAGAAGAAAATGTGAAATTTGTTGTCCATACAAGAAAAAGGAGCCTGGAGAGTAAACATGAAAAAGGAGCCTACAAGAAAAGGGCGCCTGGAGAGTAAACATGACACAAACAAAACATAGAGAACAAATAGTTGATTACAAACACACAAATTTGATTTATCTTTATTCTATGTTCACAGATAACAATGGCAATCACTGGCCTTAACCAGATCACAAAAACTTCAATTCCTCAATCATCTCATTCGGGAACAAATTCCCACAAAAAAAAAACCTGCTCATCTTTTTTCACACCTAAGGTAGACAAGTCACCTTCACGTATGACTACGAGTCACCTAAAAAAAGTATATTATGAACACACCCTTTCCTAAAAAACACAAGGCTATTCATTTATTCAGCCAACCGAGCCATAATATGTATGTACTTCACTAGTATTTCTTCAGCAGGCTTCTAATGCGAACACAGCACCACGTTTTCAACAACATTTTGTGCTTTCTCCAACCATCAAAATACTTGCCAATCACTTTTTTATAGCTAGGCCTCTGCTGAACCAACAGCCAGTACTCAGCAGTGTTTGGCCTGTCAGCTATGTACTCATGTTCTAAATCCAAGAGCACCAAACGGGCCAACACAGGAATGAGCATCACATCAGCCATGGTGAAATCTTGACCAGCTAAATAAGGCGTCTCACCAAGCTGCTTCTCCACTTCATCAAGAAGCACAGCCAAGTGCTCCTTGCTCCTCCTCAACACATCAGGGTCTTTCAATTTTTCTTCAGTCTGATAAGCTTCTCTCAACTTCCTGTGGTAAGCTCCAGCTAGTTCAGGGGATTCAGACATGCGAGCAATCACCACCCTCCTTATAAACTTGGAGCTATAATTGCGATATTTATCTGGTATATGGGAGAGTGTGAAAAACTTGGGATCCCAATCTTGTATCTTTCTCATCCATTCAACAACTTCCCTGCCACTAACACTGATACCCTCAGCGCCTGAGGAAACCTTGGCAATTCTTTCAATGTACCTGAAAACCCAAGGGCATTTTAAACCTTCTGCTTGTTATGAATGCGTTTATAACCAAATGCAGATTTAATGTCTTATTCACCCACGGTGAACAGAGGGCTTAATGAGTAAATTTTATGAAGAAGTGATAAAACGTTGTCCGTTATCTCAAGTGTATACTTCCTCAAGGGGAAATTGGGAAAGGTTTTGGAGAGTCAAGATGACTGAATATGTTGGCAGTGGATATCTGCTAGCAATAAAGTGTAAACCGATCTCTTTTCTAAAATTTCAGATACTAAATAGCTCCTGAAAAACATTTAAGTCCTTCTTCATAAATCTATTCAAGTCAAGGACGCAAGAATGTATTGAAGTGAGAAGAAAGGGCATACTGGATTATATCGATAGTCTGGTAAAGGATGTGGGAACCATTTTGGAAAACAGGTAGCCTTCCACTTGTATTCATCTCAAAGAACGAGGCATCCAAATTCTTGCCTGTAATGGGATTGACATGGTGAGACGTGTAATCAATGCCTTTCTCTTCCAATGCAAGCCTCACCTTCTGGCTGTTCAAATCAAAAGGATGATGATATAAATGCATTCTTTTATCGGCTCTAAGAATGTTGCATTTACTGCTAGATATTAAGGGAAGTTGCACCAGCTCCCATGATCACACAGACGGCATAGAGATAGTACATTGAAATCTTATCTGAAAAGGAAACGTTTCCAGATTGTTATTAAGAAACATTGGATATGACAACTAAATTTCTTCCACAGGAGCAGAGGAGCTTATGAATTACAGTGCAAACCAGAGCACCAAACAACAGCAGATTAAACAGGTTAAGACATAGGCACAAAATAAAACAAAACAAAACAAAATAAATAAGTAGCTTTCTCTAGTCACGATAAATATAAATTGGGCGTAGAAACCAATCAGCGTTAACTCAATATCACTTAAGTCGTCTTTAAGGGCTGGGGGATGCGTGTTCAAATTCCAGTCAGAGCCAAAAGTTAATAAAAAAAATACTGAAACCAAAATAGCAAGTACGAAAGCCACCAAGTCAAGTCAAAACTAAAATCAATGCAGGAAAAAGGGAATCAGAGACTGCAATACGAACAACTCTCACCCAAAACCTCAACTTAGTATTTTAGCTTGGAGCAAACATAACTTTAAAGGCATTTCCCCTATGTCTATCAAGTTATAATTACTACTATGTAAATAAGGTAGTCACCTAAAATTTCTGCTGTGCAGGTAACATAGAGATTACCATATATTTGTGCTTGTTAGGATTCAGAGAAATAAAAAAGCTTAATTCAGGCAAAGATGAAGACCAAGCGAATCGACCAACTATAACTTGACGATCGATCAGGAATCAATCCAGCAAAGGACATATGTAACTTGATGGTTAGGATATACTTTTATTTCAAATGAATCGCAATCCAGCATAACACTACTTTCATGCACTCGAAATAATTTGAGGGGAAAAACTGACAGTTCACTCGATTACGCCGAAAACAGTCAGTTACTCAACCAAAACACGATCAGGAAGATACGAAAACATATAACGTTGGCCAAAAACAACACAAGCACAAAAGATTAAGAGTGTAAAGCATGTCAGCAAGTTCACGAATCAAAACGAACCGGGAGACGGAGAGAAACAACGAGGAAGTGAGAACATAAGGCCAGAGACGAGAGAAATACCGAGAAAATAGTTGAAGCAAAAATGTTAGCATAAGACGACCTTTCGGAGCCAAAATCAAAGAAGGCGGCCCTCGCTGTTACAGTTCTCAAGAGGAAATGACAAAGAAACTACAGAGGAGAAAAGAAGAAGGAGGAGGCCGAGGCAGAGTCAGTGAAATGCACGTTGTGTATTATCCATTGTACATTACACACCATACTTATATTCGTCCCGACAGCTTTATACACGTCCTGTTATAATAACCAAGTCTTAGTAATTATCTAACTATGCAGTTGCAACTAACCAATCAAAAACAGTAACTAAATTCATCCTTTATCAATTTCTGTTTTACACACTGTCACCTCCCGCGAGCTGGAGCATGTATATTGATCATGACCAACTTGGAAAGCAAAAAATGAAATGGACTTGGGGCCAAGGGCTTGGTAAATAAGTCTGCCAGCTGATCACTTGAGCGCAATGGTAGAAGATGAATGATATCATCTTTCACCTTATCACGAGCTAAGTGACAATCCAGCTCTATGTGTTTTGTCCGTTCATGAAAAGCTGGATTTGATGCAATCTGTATGGCTGATTGATTGTCACAAAATAGTACAGCAGCTCTTGAGTGAGGAATATGGAGATCATCAAGTAAATATAGCAACCATTGAATTTCACAAGTAGTTACTGTTAGTGCCCTATATTCAGCTTCTGAGGAGGAGCGTGATACGGTCGTTTGTTTCTTAGTTTTCCAAGATATGAGAGAATTATCCAGGAATATACAATAACCAGTAATGGATCTTCTGGACTCCAGACATGCAGCCCAATCACTGTCACTAAAGCCTTTAATTTGAGGAGTAGAACAAGCAGAGAAGAACAGACCTTTGCCTGGAGTTGCTTTAATATACCGAAGGACACGATGTGCTGCTTTAAGGTGGAGATCTGTGGGGTTAGCCATAAATTGACAAAGCTGTTGGGTTGCAAAAGAGATGTCTGGATGGGTAGTAGTAAGGTATAGTAGGCGTCCAACTAGCTGACTATAGGAAGACTTATCCATTAGAGGAGTTCCAGCATCTGAGCATAGCTTGGCTTGTCTTTCCATAGGTGTGGAAGTTGGTTTGCATTCTAAGTACCCTGCATCAATCAAGAGATCAAGGGCAAACTTTCTTTGGCATGCAGAAATACCTTCTTTGCTACGAGCAACCTCCAAGCTTAAGAAGTATTTGACAGGACCCAAATTTTTGATTTTGAAATTGGAATCTAGCTGATGTTTCACAAAGTCAATTTCAGAGATATTATTTCCAGTTAGCAAGATATCATCAACATATACAAGTAAAGCTGTGAAACTGGAACCAGAAGTCTTAATGAATAGTGAATAGTCAGCTTTGGATTCAGTATATCCATAAGAAAGAAGAGCTGTAGATAATTTCTGGAACCACCTCCTGCTGGCCTGTTTCAAACCATAGAGAGACTTTTGAAGTTTACATACTAGGGAAGGGTCAGAGGAATGGAATCCTGGAGGTAATGCCATATAAACTTCCTCTTCAAGATCACCATGCAAGAAGGAATTATTCACATCAAGTTGGTGAAGGTGCCAATGATTAGTAGAGGCCAGGGCTAGTAATAATCGGACTGTGGTCATCTTAGCAACAGGGGAAAAGGTGTCAAAATAGTCTATGCCTTCAGTTTGGGTGAAACCTTTGGCCACTAAACGGGCTTTGTACTGATCAAGAGAACCATCAGACTTATATTTCTTATTATATACCTATTTGCAGCTAATGGGAACTTTCCCATAGGGCAAAGAAGTGAGGATCCATGTTTGATTCTGTTCCAGGGATGTAATTTTGGATTGCATAGCATCTCTCAAAGGCTTAAATTTAGAAGCTTGGCGGTAGGTGGTGGGAATTTCATCAGAGGAAAGGTGTAAACAGAAACTTTTATAAGAAGGTGAAACAGATTTATATGATAGAACAGAGGAAATGGGATATTTATTACCTGAGGAAAGTGGTGCAGCTGAAGTAGTGAGGGATGAGCAGTAGTAATCCTGCAAATAAGTGGGTGGTTTTCTTGGCCTGCATGAGACACGAGGCGAAGGAAGAGGAGATGATTGGGAAGTGGGCTGAGAGTTATTTGTGGATGGTGGAGGCAAGTTTGGAGGAGATATTGGTAAAGGGACAGAACTATTATTGGAAATGGAACACTGAGGAGGCTCAAGGTCATATTCTACAGGGGCTGTGATAACTGGCATGGGAACAACTTGATCATGTGATGTAGAAGTAGCATATGTAAAGAAGGACTCATGAAAAATGACATTTCGAGAAGTAAAAATGTGATGAGAATGCAAATTTAGAAGAATATATCCCTTTGTATGTGCAGGAAAACCAAGGAAAATGCATTTGGAGGCTCTAGGGTCAAACTTTGTGCGATTGTGTGAAGGTGTGCAGGCATAACACAATGATCTAAAGACTCTCAAGTCAGAATAGTTTGGTGGTTTGTTATGTAGTAAACGAAAGGGTGTATGGTTATGAATGATTGGAGAAGGTAATCTGTTAATAATGAAAACAGCATGAGCAATAACAAAACATCAATAAAGTTTAAGAAGTTTTGCTTGAAATAAAAGAGCTCTAGCTACATTCAAAATGTGTTGATGTTTCCTTTCAACAATACCATGTTGCTGGGGGTATCAATACAAGAAGTTTGATGAATTATGCCTTTAGATTGGTAAAAAAGTTCCATAGAGAATTCAAGGCCATTGTCAGACCTAACAGTTTGAATTTTGGTATCAAATTGAGTTTCAACATGATTGATAAATGATTGGAGATGTACTCTAGTTTCAAATTTTGATTTCATGAGAAAAATCCAAGTGTGGCGACTGAAATCATCAACAATAGTTAAAAAAATATCTGAAGCCTCGTATAGATTGAACAGAAAAAGGTCCCCATATGTCAACATGAATAAGGGAAAAAGCTTTATTACTTATAGATTTGCTTACAGGAAATGTCAAGTGCTTCTGTTTAGCCATATGACACACATCACAAGGTGCAAACTGAGTATTACAAGAAATGTCAGGATTCTGCTTATGTAAGGATTTTAAAGTAGAGTAAGAGATATGACCTAAGCGATGGTGCCACAAATCAAAAGAATTATTGGGGATTGGGGTTGCAGAAATTGAAGTAGCCACTGTGTGTCTGGATGTTGCAGGATTGAGAATATAAAATCCCTTAAATACTTCAGCTATACCAATCATCTTCCAAGGGAAGAGTTCCTGTATGTA
This sequence comes from Vachellia pachyceras, assembly GCA_025593235.1. Lineage (NCBI taxonomy): Eukaryota > Viridiplantae > Streptophyta > Magnoliopsida > Fabales > Fabaceae > Vachellia > Vachellia pachyceras. Next base: position 14,785 of record JANTPZ010004079.1, read on the forward strand.
ACAAATAGTAGGAAGAAAAATAAAGCAACATTGAACAGCTTGTGTGAGTTTAGAGACAGAGAGTATTAAAGGCAAAGTCTAGAATATAGAATACATTGCGAAGAATTAAAGAATCAAAGAGACATATGGTCCTTGAGATGGTAGCAGTTATATAGCTATTATTAGGGAGTTTTATAGGAGTAGGGGGAATGGAAATGTAATCTGTAAATAGTTGTAGAGAATGAAATACATGATCAGTGGCTCCTGTATCAATTATCCAAGAGGTAAGAATGGAAAGGACAGCAATTGTGTGAATTTTACCTGAGTCAAGACTAGGTGAAGGAAGTGAGCTGATATGATGAACAGCAGGGCTGTTGATGGGAGGATTGGTCGATGATGTAGACTGGACAAGTTGGAGTAGTTTTTGGTATTGTTCTTGTGTAAACTGAGGCAAGAAAGCAGGAGTGATGCTATGAGGAGTGTTTTTCAGTTCTGGCACAGAAGATGGATCTTGAGATTGGAAATGATAAGCTGATGCAGATGACTGATTTAGGAATTTAAAGCCTGAAGGTAAACCATGTTTGCGGTAGCATGTCTCAATGGTATGCCTCGGCCTGTTGCAATAAGTACAAAATTTGGTGTTGACATCTTTGTTCTGACTCTTAGGCAAATTTCCAAAATTACGTGGTGGTCCTTTGTTAAATAGGACCATTGATGCAGTGCTTATATGCATTTCTCATTCTTGTTGTAGGATCAAGGAAAAAATTCTATTGACCGAGGGCAAAGGGTCTAGCAACATAATCTGTGACTTCACATTGGAAAATCTCTCATTAAGTCCCTTCAAGAACCGAAAAGCATAATCTTGGTCAAGGTAAACAGTGCAATAGCAAGTAAAATTGCAGGAGCAGTGAGTAATTGGACGAAGGCTGGTAAATTCATCCTAAAGAATCTTGAGTTTAGTGAAGTACTCACTTACAGGCAACTCACCTTGCTTGAGCGAGAAAATTTCCTCCTAGAGTTCAGCAAAACGAAATATGTCGCTCTGAGCAAATCGGTCGTGGAGATCTAACCATATATCATAGGCTTTGTCTAGCCATAGAATACTCTGAGCGATGGTAGGGGACAAGGAACGTGTGATCCAGGTTCTTACCATGGTATTGCAACAAAGCCACGCCGGATATAACGGATCTGAACCATCTACGAAATGCAACTTGTTCTTAGACTGTAGGGTGATTTTCATAGCCCTGGACCATGTATGATAATTTGGTCCTGTGAGGGCAGGGGTGACGAGAACCAAAGATGGATTCTCATTAGGGTGGAGGTAATAAGGGCTTGAGATGAGCTGAGTGGGATCTGTGCTGGTGCTCGTATCAGTCGCGGCAGCACCCGAGGCGGATGAGCACGACATACCAGTGTTGGAAACAACTGCAGCAGCGACGGCGAGAGGAGCGTCTGTCATCGTCGCTCTGATACCATGTTACAGTTCTCAAGAGGAAATGACAAAGAAACTACAAAGGAGAAAAGAAGAAGGAGGAGGCCGAGGCAGAGTCAGTGAAATGCACATTGTGTATTATCCATTATACATTACACACCAGACTTATATTCGTTCCCACAGCTTTATACACGTGCTGTTATAATAACCAAGTCCTAACTGTACAGTAACTATCTGACTATGCAGTTGCAACTAACCAACCAAAAACAGTAACTAAATTCATCCTTTATCAATTTCTGTTTTACGCACTGTCACTCGCGAAACAAAAAGCGAAGAAAGGCGAATGGTGGACAAAAAGGTTGAGAGTGCAAGAGCGTAGAGAGGAAGCACCAGCACGAAGCAGAACGCGACAATTCAGTACAGTGAGAGTGAAGATTCCATACACCCAACTGCAACTCGTAAACGCGTAGAGGCACTCGCTCTTCCTTAATAGACACGCTGGTTATACCATAGACTTACCATTTATTTGTTCAAGACTTGTTACGTCATCTTTTGACTCCCCGGTGGCCTTCACTACACTCGCCAGGTTGCTTCTTTGCCTGCATACTCCATGCCACTGTTGTTATTGAGCACTTCTTGAAGAGGCCGAAGGAATTTTATTTCAGTATATTTTATTTTTAAATTTCATTTTCTATAAGGAACGAACAGTTTATGATGACTTAGACTGATGTGCTTGTTTGAGAATCCGTTAGTAGAACCATTTTACGGATTCTGAGGTAAATATGTAAATAGAGTTTTCCTTCGACTTACATGCAGCGAGGTTGAGAATGAGTTACAAAAATTAGTCAAATGTCCATTATTTCAACCCAAGTGGAGGCTAAGAATGGACTTTTTCAATGTGGGCCTGTGATTAGAAAGTTCTTAACGATGAGATCCAAATACGAAGCCCACACATTGACCTTTCGGACAAAATATAAGCTAGCCCGAAAGAAAGGCAGACAGGCACTCCGCGTTCGGAATCTCTCTTATGGGCTCTCTAGTGGGCTTGTAGAAGCCCACATAATGACCATTGCACAAAATATAAATGGACCAGAAGTTTGATTTTCA